>MU224431.1:1432122-1456714 GCA_018584345.1 Thuja plicata | reverse complement strand
TCAATGAATTTCCTTAAATGTGTCTCACAAGAAATTACATTATTACCTACAAACTTTGGGAGCTTTTCTCCTATATCACCCACATCTTTAGGAAAAGCATTAGGGTATCCAGGGATACCAACAAAATAAAATTGCTTGTACCTCTTAGTATGTAGTGGTTTCCTTTAAAAACCATCATCCTCTTTGGAAGTAGTAGCTCTTCCTTTAAAAGCTGTAATATTCTCTAGCCCAGTATGAGAATATTTTTAAGATTGCAAAAAATCTATCTTTTTCTTCATTTCAATTGTTGCAGCTTCCATTTGTGCCTTTTCCAACATTTTTTCCATGGTTTCTTTTTCAATTCTCAAATTTTCTAAATCAATTTCTAACTTAGACATTTGTTCCACCAAAGGCTTCTGATGTTTAGACTCTTGATCTCTATGTTCGCCCATCTTTTGTTTACCCTTATTTATTTGTAAAGTAGAAGCTTTATGAGTGAATGGTATTTCTTGATCCTTTTGAGACCTCTCTGTATCTTTCATATTTTTGTGTTTTGGAAATCTTTTCCTATTGTTATCAAGATCGTTATGATCATTTCTTTTCTTTCTCATTTCTCTTTCCTTTTTCATTTGTTGAACTAACGCAAGCTGCTTCAAAATAAACTTCTCTTCATTTGCTAGCATATCAGAAGGGGCATCCTCTGAATCTGACCTAGGTGTAGTAATCTCCTCTCTCTCATTTGAAGTAGAAGTGACTGTGGGTGTTTCTAGTACTCTTTCAGCAGCTTCCTCATATTATGAAGTATTTTCATCATGAGAATGTTGATTGGTATTCATATCTCTCTTGATATTAACCTCTTTACCTTTTAAAGGGGTTTCATCCACATTAACTTGATTTATATTTTTCCTCCAAGACACTCCTATCCTTTAGGATGATGGGAGTCTCTAATGTAATACCATTTCAGGATCAGTTCTCACCCTTGACCTAGTATTCATTCTGAAAGACATTTATTTCTTTTGCACTAATCTCATAGATGTTTGTTTTAGAGTCGCCACACAATAACTTGGGATGAATACCTATCAAAAGGGTACCTTAAAAATAACCACAAGTATAATCTATAAACAAGTTAAACTTTTAAGTGCCAGAGATTTTTGATTACTTGGGGAAGAGATATTCTGCAAATTCTTAACAAAACTTTAAAATCTCTAGTCTCCCCAATAGAGTCGCCAATTTGTTAGACCTTTTTCTTGCAACACTTACCTAATGATGATAGTATACCTCATATACTTGAAGACAACCTCTTTTAGGCAAGAGAAAGGCTAATTTCTAAGGATTAGATAATATCCTTCTTCATTTTTGAGCTCCACAGACTCAGGCAGGTTTTACCTTTTAAAGATCACAGATATTTCAGCCTATGTATTTGGTGGATTATTTCATTCACTGGTTATGTACCTAAAACCTCACTGTAACAACTTATAGAATACTTTAGAGATTACAATAATTAATTTGTAATAGAGTATTATAAGTTAGGCTATAGTTTTGATAACATCAACCAATGAGACAAGGATTTGCATCATTCTTCCTTTTGATTTCAGGAGGGATAACCTAGTGATTCACTCTCTAAAGAATCAAAAAAATGAACAATATCCTGTTGATATAAGTCCTTAATGAATTCAGCACATTTGTTTCAGTATCAGATATGTTTGAAATAATTTTGAATAGTTTTGAAAACTTGGATGATGATAGATTATCAGACCCAGACCTAGATCAGTGCCTATCCTTTGGGTTACAGAGTCAAAATCTTAAAGTCTCACAAAAACAAAATACTGTAAGCTTCCTTACAACCTACATGCAATTCGGATAATTTGCCTTACAAATTATCTAGTTACCTCTAAAATACTGTATCAAATCTTTTAAATACTGATATGCTTCCTAAAACCACTCACAAAACTTAGTTCTTTACACGAAAGAAACTTGTAAGCAATTAAATAGTTACCTTATAACCAAAATGCTTCAGATTGCCTTACAACCTTAAGCATAAAAAAACATACACAGAAAATAAAGAGACAACAATAGAGAAGAGTAAAATTGCACCATATTTTATTGATGTAATCCTTCATTCATACATGAAAAAGATTTGAAGCTTGAAAACATAGACACAAATTTAGAAAGACTGATTTTTCAATATATTTCATCCTCTTCAAATAATACAATCTCTTCTATATATAGAGGTCTTCAACCATCTTGGAATCCTTTTCAAAAGGATGCTACAAGCTTCAGATGGTCTCAGAAAACCTAACCCTAAAACTACAGAAGAGACAAAAAAAAAGAGAGAGAAGAAGTGGTGGAATGACCAAGTCAAAAGACGAAAACAAATATTCTTTGTTCTTCTCCCGATCTAGCGACTTAATTTTGATAGTAAACATGGTAGCTGGTAGTATTGATGTCGAGCCTGGATGATCGTGCTTACATATTCACATACACTATCCTTTTGTAATAACTAACTTCTTTATCTTCAATAGTGAGGCACCAAGTATTCACCCTTACTCATCATCGAAGACTTCTTCTTCAACTGCTGGCTTCTTTCTCTTAGGCGTGGTCATCAATTCCCATGCTTTCACTTCATCATCTGATGGCCATTTGAATTCTTGAGTACTATGTATCTATACTTTTTTCCTATCCCATCTAGAATCAGTGATGTTCTTAACATCTACTAGAAACTTGTTGATGTCAGTTTTTGCCTTGAAAGCTTCATCCAATATCTTATTGAATCCTTCTATATCCACATCTGCCCCCAAAATAAATGCCTCATCACTAGGCATTTTGTTGTCAAATTCATTCCTCTAGGAATCTAAGGCCTTTACTTGATCATCATCTCCCCTTAAGGAAAGAACAAATCTATTAAATTCATCAGAAAAGAGGGTTAATTTAACCTCTATTTGTTTCAATTTGCCTTTAAAGAATGAGAGAGAAATATTGACCCTTTTGATCTCATCTTCAACTTCTGTCACTATCTCTAGCAAATCTGATCTTAGGGTTTGCAAAGATGCTAGCTTTTCAAACAATTGTACCCTAGTAGACCATTTAGTAAAATAGGGGTTCAAGATAGCCAGATGCCCCATCACCTCTGTATCCAAAGATGACAACTTATTATAGGCATTAAGTACAACATTAGTCTTATCCTTAAGGATTTCAATTCTATGTTGTAAAACACCTCTTAATGCTCTCAAAGAAATTTCATTTCGTTTCTCTCCCTCAACCTTTTCCTCAACCACCTCTTCTAACTTTGCCTTGTCTTCAATTTGCAGGGGCTGTGGTTGTACAGGCACATACATCACCTTAGGCTTCTCTTCCAATTCTTTCATCAATCTTTTTATCACCAGATCTTGCTGGTGCACTTGTATATGGAACAATTCTCGATCTTTAGCCAGTGCACTTGTCTCTTTTAACAATGTGCTACACTTATCAAACAACTATTTAGTTTTGTCCTCATTTAAGTGAGCCTAGTGTGTCATGATTTGGGATATTTCCAAATCCCCTATATTCTGCATTTTCCATCCCATCTAAATACCAACCATATTTTCCTGGATGTTCACCACTTGGGGCTTTCGATCCTTTGGGCATAGGCTCCACATTGCAAAAGCTTGAGACTTTGGGCTATACCCAAATCCTTTGATTACATCTCCCATCTAAAATTCACTGGCCATTTTAAGACATTGTTTTTTTCTTATGTAGTCAATTATGAAGGAAGATGCCAAATCCCATCCCTCAGCCAATAATATGCCACTGCCTAGCACCAATTTCCTAGCCTCCTTAGGTGAAATGTCCTCACTTTCAGGATCATAAGACTGCAGAGCCACTAAAGCCTCATTTGTGATTGTCTCCTTACCAATAACTGTTAATTGAGCTCTTATTTTCTCCTTCTTGTACCATCTCAGGAAGTCTTTAAACTCCTTAGTTTTGATAAAGTTGTCATCATTCAAGAATTGTTGTTGATGGATCAATCTTTCATCAACACAGGCCTTAAGAGGCAATTCAACCTTATCGTCCAATTTAGGCTATTGCTTCTTGCCCTCCCTAATTAATTTTCTTAGGTTATGATCATATAACCTATTCCCAGACACTAGGACTTTAGCCTTATCCCTTTTCTTATTTTTCACCTCAACTGAAGGTTAACCTATTTCTACTTTTTGCCTCTTAGCTATAGGCTCTTCTATGTCATCAAGTTGTGTCACCATTGTCAAATCAACATGTGGCCCTCTGTTCCCTACAGCTGTGGCACTTTAGCAATATTTTGCTGTGGTGGAACATATCTAGTAGGACGTGCATAATCACTGTCACTACTACTATCATATTAAGACTCTAAGTGATCCAGCCCTTGGGTACCTTTCTTGTCAAGAACAGTCGCAAGTTGTTCAGTAAGCACATAATAATTGTCTATCATGGCCTTAATCTTGTCAAAATATGGGAGATCAGGGTAAAAACCCCCAAAAACCATCCCATTTCTCTTGATTTGTCTTTCAAGACTTAACAGCTCCTGAATCCTCATTCTTCTTGTCTGAATGTCATCTTCATCTAGAATGTTCCTTGTTTCATCTTCCTCTATGCATTCACGGTGGATGTTGGTATTGGGGATTGTAGGAGTATACAATTTTCTCACCCCTGCCATGAAACCTTCCGGGTCAATATATCTATAAGGAGCTACCCCCATTCTGCACCCTTCCAACCACTGGCCCATTGCATCAATAGCACCTTTGCCAATTGTAAAATTAAAAATTATGAATTGCCTAGGGGTCAAAATCCCCTTCTTGTGTGGTGCAAAATGTTCATTGTCTGTTAACAATAGTTTCCATATAAACTCCATTGCAGCCACTCTTGCTGGTACATAGTAAGTTAAGAGATGAGGTGGGTGAACACACCCATATACCCTGATGATAGCATAATTTTCTTCCAAGAATAAATCACCCCAATTATGTTTTCCCTCCCACTTATCAGTATAGTCACATGGCCTTAGCAGTTGCATAATCTTTAGTGGGACCCTTATCCTACTAATGCCCAGACTTTGTATTATTGGATATACAATCCAATTATGGAAAGCACAATAATCACAGTCCTTAGACATGTAATTTCAAACCCTCACCCAAAATTGGATAGGATTAGGTCCTTCCTGGTAAAACCTCTAAGGGGCCAAATTATCCACATCCATGATCACAAAATTGAAATATAATAGAAGATGCATAAGAATGGAATAATGGAAAAACTTGGGCTCTTTTTCCTTAGGGTACTTCAACTTCTTTTGAGTTGCAATGAAACCCTCATGCATCTCATCAATGATATGCTATATAGAATGCACCTCTTGTAAATCCAACACCATCATCAAAATGCCATCTTTGATCTTCTCTACTTCCCCAACTATCCCTAGCACTCTACATAAGGCATAGGTGATATACTTAATGTAGAAGTGTAAATCCTTGTAGTAATATGGGATTGTCCCAGACATAGGATCTAAATACTTCCTCACCTCCTTAAGCATATGTTTCTGCAACTATCCTCTAGCAATGCCAGGCTTTAAACTATAGCTCTATTCCTGCTTTTTCATGTCAATTCTGGTAGACATAGTGCTATATAAGATAAAATCTTGCATGAATGAATTTTTGTTAAGGATCAGCAGGGCAGTGCCATCATTCCTTTTAATTGTTTTGGACAAAACATCATAATGGCTGGCAAGATCTAGGAACAAGTCTACATCTATGTAGACATCAGGAACAATTAATCTAGCTAAACCACAGGTCCAAGGGTTTGACACTGGAATAGCTTTATCAGAATTCTTGTAAAAGTAAGTAAAAAGTGAAAAACCTGTTGTTCCTAGAGTGTCAGCATCTCGTATATGACAATAATCATCTATGAGCACATTGGCATTTGCCCTTTTATTCTCAGTTGAACCAGGAAGCAATCTGAGGAATTCATCAGAATAATTGGTTTTCCCTTTGCTTCTTCTTCAACCTTTTCACTTCCACCACTGGTCGAAGCTACATTGACCACTCTGCTCATGTTTACCATGCTTGATTCTCTTCTTCTTTACCAATATTGAAACAAATCTATCTCTGAGATTCACCTACTCCCCTGTGCACAATTCTTGGGAAATGATGAGTTTTAAGCAACAGAAAACCCTGCAATTCTCTGATTTTCTCTCTTTCAGAATACTTAGTTGTTCTTCATTTTGAAATTCTAAAAGAAAGATGAATGAAAATGAATACACGATCAGCCCCTTATAGTAACCATTCAAAGTACACAGCTCATAATTTGGAAAACATCAATTCTATCTTTAATTCAACATACTGTGAAATTGATTGAAAACCTAGCCGTAGTTCCATGAGCGTGACAATAAATCAAATTCATAAAATTGAATCCTCAAAAAAACCTTATAGAATTCAAATGAGCTAAAATGTCTTCATGTGATTAGCTAACTGTCATACATCTCAGCTACCCTTTTTTGCACAGTAATCAAAATCTAAGCCTATCATTGGTCGATGAGTGACTCACACTGTCATATCAGATACTGCCACCTTTTCTTAATATTTGGTATCAGGCGACCATGTGACTGCACATAATTTCTCTATTTTTGACCCTAGTCTTTAACCCATGATTTTTGTAGAGACACAGTGACTAAACAGCTTTTCTTACCTTTGTTAACCCAAGTTTTCATCTGGCGATCACGCGACAATGAAGAAATCAAAGTTGCCAATGGTTAGCACTAACTCACATCCTTTTCGGAGACTATGTGACTAACCATTACTTTTAGCTTTCATGGTTATCTCTCAGCTGCTAAATTTTTCCTTTCCTTTTCAAGACCCCATGACTACCCTTCATCGCCCGATCGCAAAATACAAATGTTAAGTGTCAAAACCTTTTGAGACAATGTGACAAGTACTATGCCCTTTACTTTATATGACGACTTCATGACATACCCTTAGACGCTGAGTCGTGAGGAATTTTCCTTTTAGACTCTCTTATTCTCAGACTCTGCGACCACCATAGGATTTTTAATCACTTCATCTGAGGAATCCCGCCAAATCACCAAGTAATCCATTATACCCTTAAAATCTTCAAATACTTTGTGACAAACGAAAGCCCTTAATTTAGTCTCGTAGTCACTGAATAAATTATTACCTTTTGACGATCATGTGATAAGTCTTTGAAATCCACTTACCTTCTAACATATGTCTCATCACATAATGGAATGTTGAGTCATCTCCTGAATCTAGAGACAACCTGACTGTGCTTTTATCCCAAACCACATATGGTTAGTCACAAAGTCTTAGAAACTTTCACTTTATTGTCATCCTTTCTAGAGACCATGCGACTAAAGCTTTGCACAAATTTCATAACCTCAGACCCATTTAGTGATTATGCAACATGAAGAGATCGTAATGTCTTGTGAAAAACTCTTAGCTATAGATAGTTTCCTACGACATCACGGCCTATATGTGGCTCCCTTCATATATTGCTGACCTGTTTACTTATCTGGTGACTATGCGATACAAACTAAATCGCAAAGTATGGAAATTCCAAAGGAATATTCTAAATTTGAGTGAGACTACGTGACACAAGCTAATCACCAAGTTTTGGAGAAAAAAGGGAATATGCCATTCAAGTTATGCGACTAGGCGATCAGAATGTAACACATGACTTAAGTGAATCAAAAAGTTAATAGCAAAACATAAGTGAAAAAGAACCTAGGGTTTCTTTTCAATTCAGAACACCAAACAAGACCTAGGGTTTCAAGGTTTTTGCACATTCTCATAGATTCAGACTTGAAAACCTGAAAACTTTGACAGGGAAAAGGTATAAGAACTGAGAGACTTCTTTAAACATGAAATCGAAGAGAGAAGGCTACAATATTAAAGGGAAACTGGCCAAAATCAAGAATACAACCAACAGGAGTCACACCAATGGAACATATAGTTATCACCAATGACTAAATAAAGTGGTGACCAATAGAACATAGACTTCAGAAAACAACAAAATATCTAGCTGGCAGAGCTAAATATAGACTTAACTGGTTGTCTAATTTTTTTTATTCAACCAGAGATAAGTGATTGATTTAAATTTGATTTGTATAGTTTGCAAGAATATATGTATGAGACAAATTAGGAGTTATGCTTTTAATCTAATTGGATAGATTGCTTAACATGCCAAGAATCAAGAACCAACAAACAATGAATATTATGTCTATATAAGAGACAAGCTTAATTCATTTATGAATGGAATTATAGGGAGTGAATAGAAAGAGGATGCTAAAGAGAAATTGATGAGGAACAACTTCATGCAGTGCTAATCAAACAAGCTAAAGGAAGAGCTAAGGAATTCTACAGACACTGAAGAATAGTGAGCACAGCATCACAGAGCAGAAAGTGTGGAGCACAAAGGATTGAATTGATACATTGGTCAGAGAGGTAATGTACTTAAATAGATCTGGGAATCTAAAAATTCAAGTTGCAATATGAACAGGTCATAGTGTTTCAGTTTAACCATTGAAGAATCAAGTCTCTTAACCGAGTAGGACTTAACAATATTCTATATATTGAGGTACATCTCAAGGAGTGCCAAAAAGGTTGATTTGTGAAAGTAGCATTGGATATGCCCAATGCCTATTCATAGTATAAGAAAGTACAAAATAGATATGAGATTTAACGCAGACTATCTGATTGAAAGAATATCTTACAACAGTCCCATAACCTCACAAGAAACTCAGTTTTAGTGAAATCCTAAAGTGGCTTTGAATTTACATAGTCACGTACTCTCTAAAAGAACTAAAGGTTTAAGAAAGATTTATTTGAAGCCTTAGTCGGGGACTCTCAAAAGGAACATGAGTTAGGAGATTTCTTTCAGCAATTAATAGATGAATTTCGATCAAGGTGTTAATCATGTGGTAATTGTTAACTCTCAAAACAAAACTAGAGGTAAAGATAACTCTCAATGACAAAGAGATCATACAGTCGCATAGTCGCTGAAGGAAACTAGGGTATGAACAAAGTTAATTATAAGGTTTTGTTCAGTGCCATGTTGCACATTTGTCAGCCAATCAGAACATAGGGATTATGACATGTTTAAAGATTTGTCGAGTTGTGATAAATGAGCCAATCATATCAAATCTTGATCTTATTTTGAATATAATAAGGTTTTAAATGAAAAAAAAGCACTCATTCAAAATTGATCACCTGTCAGTTTCAAATGCCACGGCTAGAAATAAAATTAATATCACAGCACGTAGAAGTAATGCTAGAAATGATTGAATGGAATTTCCATGATTTGAAATTAAATTGTGGATTGATTTCTCTGAATAAGTAGGCATTACCATTGTTCATTCCATTTCACCAAGAGTTTCACTTTTTAGAGTGAAATTCGCATGTGTGAGAATTTTTTTAAAGGGAGTAGAGCTATCCATATTTTCAGAGTGAAGAAAGAGATTTGATTAGTTACAATTCAAAACTGACAAGATTAGAAGAGCAGTGAGCATTGTCTCAACTAGTGGGAAGAGCGGAGATGATGATGATCACAAGGGAAAGAGAAATTACTCAGAGGATTTCATACAAATCCTTCTAGAATCCAATAAGGGAAAGAAGGTAAATGATAAAGACCTTGGTGACAATTTTTCTTACATTAGAGATGCAAAGACATCTGATTGTTTAGGCTATCACTTGTTTAATTAATTCCAAAAGAATAGTGAGGGTCCTATTCTTGTGTAAAACCCTTGGACATTTGGATTAACAAAACTAATAGTTCCTGATGTGTTTGTGGATGTTGATTTGATTTTGGAACTAGCTAGTAGATATGATACAATTTCAAAGACCATTAAGAAAGATGATGGCACAATCCTAGTAACCCTTGATAGGGCATCATTCACAAAATAATTTAATATATACAACCCTTGAACAACATAAATCAATTTGAAATCCTTAGATGCTAGATATACTAAGGAGGCTAGCATTGTATCCAAATTAATTCAAGCCCATGTGCCGAAAGGAACTAGAAATTATATAGCTCTAATTCCTAGTTATAATGCACCCTATTTTTACAAGGATCCAACATTCTATATGAAATACATTTCTTATGCCCTATGTAGAGTTCTAGGGTTTGATAGTGGAAGAGAGAGAGAGTATCCTTAAACATGATAATAATAATTCTAGACTTGCAAAGTCCCTATGTTGGCACAGATTATGATTACATTCATTATTTAATTGACAAAATGCACCAAGGATTTGTTGATATCCAGAGTACGGTAGGAATCCCTAAATTCCTAGAGTATTCATTGCTCATGCATTTGATTTGTTCTACAATTTTAATATCATGGACCAGCCCAATTTCCAGCTTAGAAGATTTCATCATGGTCAATCCAACCATGTGCAACTTTAGTTGAGAGTATGCAATTACACATCCATAGAGAATGAGCTTTGTTCTTTTCAGAACTGGGTAGTATATCCCCTATTGCACAAATTATGAGTTAACATGACTAGGGTACCAGTTAAATTATTGCAGCTTTTGAGGCCCTGCAAGTTTATTGATAAATGGAATGGAGATCACAATTGGGGAGATTTCTATTATCATTAGAATTTCACTCTGATCAGAGTTTATGGATGCTCCAACCACCACACATTTTTCCATAAAGAGTACCACCAAGGATTTCTATTATGGATTTTATATGGAAGCTCATGTTGACTGATAGGGAGCATGTGGCTCCACATAGGAAAGGAAAATTCACACCTAGGCAGTTTATTGCTTTTTCTTTTACAATTGGTAAGAGGGCCTATGATGATGTGAATTCATGGTTGAGACATTACATAATGAATGTATCCTTTTATAGGTAAATTGATACAGAAGGGTTCATAAAAAGTACAAAGAAAATTTTGACACCATCCATTCCAATTACTAAAGAACATCAGCCATGTGAAGAGGAGGACCTGGTCAGGAACATCCTTGAAGGGGATAAAATTTCAGCCAGAACAACAAAATACTAGGAGTTAATGGATTTAGAGAAACAAATCAAGAAGAAGGGGATCCCATTTGGAGGTTATTTCCCTAGTTTTCCATATTTACAAATATTAGATAAGATGATGGATTCCTATGGGACACTTTGTAATCAGCTAGAGGAACAAATTGAGGATAAGGACAGAGGTCCTAATAAACAATCATCCTCATAATATAGTAGCAGTTACTCATTACACAACTCACCGCCTACAGATAAGCCACCTCATACTGAGGAAAACATAATTGGCCTAACACAAGGACATGAGGCTGAGGTAGTTGTTGAACCCCCAAAGAAAAATAAAAAGGTGGAAATAGGGGAGACTTCTGTTGTCAAGATAGAGAAGAGGAAATGGACAAAGTGAATACACTATTCACTAGGATAGGAGCCTATGATCACCAATTGAGAAAGGTCATAAGAGAAGGAAAAAAGTAAAGAGAAGACACATATGATAATGTTGAGATGCCTCTCTTTTTGTGTCAAGATGAAAGAGAGTTGCAACAAGAAGAATTCTCAAAGGATGATGAATTCATAAAAAACCAAGGAATTAAAGGATTTTCTTATATGGGCCAAGCAACAAAAAGTTGGGGCACAACTAAAATTGGAAGGAGGTGAAGAAGTTAAAAGTAAGGCCTTACAAGCTCTCCAATAATATAATCCAGAATCTGAGAATATGACCCGTGATGAGGCTAGACAGCTAGTTAAATCTAGTGGCATGCTACTAGTAGAGTGATGGGACCTAGCTTTAGCCTTCATCATTGATCAAATCAGAAGGAAGCCAGATATTAAGTTTTCAACAGAGACACAAGTAGGGGAGATGATTAAAGGTTGTGGTTAGAATGCACAATCTCAGACTCTAGCTATGTGGGCTCTAGTTCCCAAGAACCAAAAGCCATCATTAATAAATGTACAAGAGGATATGGAAGGGGATAAAATAATTTGGTTTTTCATAACATAGATGATCTAGAAATTTTATAGGCCCTAATTCACTTTGATCACCTCAATGAGGCAATATATTCAGATGTCCAATATGTATCAAAAAAATTTTGATGAAAAAAGCCTCATTACGAAGGATAGAGAGATGGGTTTGATAAAAATCAGTGCTATGGAGAAAATAATTGCAGATCTAACTCACAAGTTACAAGAGATCCCAGAATTTGTTCCTACTAAACCTAATCAGGCTCAGGATGCACTTGTGCAAATAGAGGATACACAAGATGCTTAGAAGGAAACACAACATAAAGATATAGAGAAGAATAATGTGGCTTTGAAAGCCTTCTTGAATATTTTTCAACATAGAATTGATATCCTGAAGGATAAGGTTGATCTTTTCCATGTAGCCTACAACAATTTTACTGGCCTACAAATTGAGGTGACAAATTTTGTTTCAATAACGAACCCTTGTTTTGGGACTTGGTCAAATAGGACCATAAATAGTCACACAAGTAGGTGATGAGATTGAACAAATTTGGGTAACCTTGTCCTTTTTTAAGGGAAAGGAAATCAAATAGAAACCAGATTGAACATGTTTGGATCTAATTACAACAAATTTATTCATTCAATCATGTTAGAGGATAATCAAATCAAAGCAGTGGAGACATGGAGAAATGAATTTAATTCATTATTTCCTAGTAATGAGGCATTTGTTTCTGACACCAATGAATTGGATATGGAAAGGTTCAATAGAACCTTATATGAGGCATTTAAGGCCAAGACAAATTTAAACAAATTTGTGACAGATGTTGAAATCATAATAGATGCTAGATGGGAGAGGGAAAAGACACAACTATAAAGAATCCAAAGCTTTAATTGAACTGTAGAGGAAAATGTTGCAGCATGGGATGCTCTTACAAATCCCAAGAAAAAGAAGACTGCAACAATTGACCTTAACATACTATATAAAGAGTGAAGAGGACACTTGGCACCTGATCTCTGAGAACATGAAGGATAAATATCATAAAGAATAGTGTAAGTTATCTTGAAATGGTGGTCACTAGATCTCGTTAAAATTACATGAAGTTATCCAGAATATAAATAGAAAAAGGTGCCAACTATTGAAGTTTTTAAGATCAAACTTGATTGTCAACAAGTTTTCTCTTTCCACTGTTCAGAGGTCTAACAGTAAATTTTTTCTTTTAATACCTTTAGGGTTACCTTATCCATCCAAAGCTTTTTTCATCCTTGATTTTTTAGGATTCCAAGATGGCTAATGCTCGATATATATAGCAAGTAGCAAGACATTGTAAAGGATGGTAAAATCACAACTGTGAGGTAGAATTTCCAATTTTGTCTAGTTTTCAAAAGCTTTTTAGTCTATTTGGATGTATTGAATCATAAGGTTATTAATAAAATACAATGGAATTTCATGTTTTAGACCTTTGATGTCTTTTTGCATTTGTGTTTCAGCTCTTGTATGTTTAATTTGTAAGAAATCTTAAATGCACCAGTTATAAGGTAACTATGATTTTATTTGTGAGTTTTAGTCAAGGAGGGATTAAATCTTGTAAATAGTTCCAGAGGGTTAGGTCTTTGTGCAATAATTTGATACAGAGGTGTGAGAATGAGAGGATATTTTTTAAGGTATTCTATCTGGGATTTTATTTGTGTTCTAATTAATGTTTTTCTTTATGAAGTTATGTTCCATTATGACTCTTTGCTTGAGATTAGGCACTAGTGAATTTTTTGACAAGTAGTTCTTATCATCAACCAATTATAAACAAAATATTTTATTTTTGTTATTAAGAACAAATATGTCGTATTAATTGTATTGAGAAATACAATTCATTGTGGTGATTCCTTGAAGAGAGAATCAGTAGGTTATCCTTCCTAAGTCTAGAACTCAAAAAAAAAGATGGATGAGAATCCTTATTTCACTATTGTTTTCCCTTATCATGTTGATAATCTAGCTTGTTAAACTTTGCATTAAAATGGTTATGTTCATCTGCAAGATGTGCTATCATTTGTTGCAGTAAAAGGCAGGAAACAAATTAGTGTAATTTTAAGCCCAGTATTGAGTTACTAAGAAATAATAATCTAAAAAAGGTATAATCGCTTGATTGATGCACGACTCAAAGAAGAAGGATTGTGTCCTTGTTAATTAGCCTTTTACTTGTATCAATCAAGAATTGGGAATCTAGGAGTCAAGCTTGATAGCTGTATTGTGATTCTACAAGAAAAAGTGCTAACAAATTGGCGACTCTACTAGGGAATACTTTTAATTTTCTAGAGTTATGTTTATCAGAGAGTTAGTCCTTGTGATACTAAGAATAAGTCTATTTTTCCTAATAATTGTATGAGTGAGTCTATTTTGTTTAACTGTCATTACGCATTGCATGAAGTTCATGATCCTGAAAATGATACAAATATTATCTCACATACATTGAGTGGTGGTTTTGAATTCTTTGATATGCCCCAGTACATATTTTTGAAGAAAAATTTGTAGGAGAAAGTAAATTTTCACTAATATAGATAGTAAAAGATAGTGCTCTTGTGATTACATATTTGGCCAATGTGAAAAATACTATAAAAACCTTGCATATGGGCTTCGTTTAGACTTATTGTTGTGAAAGAATTTCTAAGTTGGTACAAGATTCTCATATATTTTATATATGTTTGTCCTATGTAAAGAGGTGGTGAATCTAGTCTCTGTGCATTCCAGTGTGATTTGCATTTTGAAAATATTGAATATACTTGTCTATTTTAAAAGATGAGTTGACAAAGAAACACTAGGTTTCATTATAGATCTAATCCTGAGAAGGATATTGGTGAAGAGCTCCATACACCTGGAAGGAGATAGTGGTCCAAGGGAGGTGGATCCAATCATGATTCCCCAAATACTTCAAAGGGGAGAATGGAGACCCTTGTTCCTGAAAGAAAGTCATCCTCTTCTGAGAGTGCAGAGAAATCAAGGCCTGTAGGTCCTAATAGAGCTAATACATATTTCTATCCTTATAGAGAAGGAGAGATGAAAGTATTATCTCTTTTTCTTGTAGAATCAATTATAATAGAAATGAATGCTAGACTCTCTAATACCCATTTTAGATTCTCACAGGGAAAAGGCTAATTAACAAGGATGGAAATCATTCTACACATTGGGCTCCACATACCCAGGCGTGTGCACCTTTGACAGGGTATTATCTTTCAATAATCTTAATAGTGGATTAAGGATTTGTGATCCTTCTTTTTAAGTTCTCAGATCTAGGAAGGTTAAACTATTGATTCTCTCTCTAAGGAATCACTAAAATGGACTGTACTCCTCAATACAATCAACTAAACATACATTTTCTTGATAACAGAAAGTAAAGATTTTAATATTTGAATGATTGATTGATGAAGAAAACCACTAGAAAAATCAAGACCAGTGCCTTATCTAGTGGACAACATAGTCAAACACACATGAATTCCCAGAAAACCATAAATCCAAACTCACAAAACCCAAGTGAAATGCCTTACAAATCACCCTTTTCACTTCATAACGTGGACATCAGATTCATATACAGAAAATCAAATCTCAGATTTTGCCCCAGAGAATTACTCTCTCCTTGAAAGAGACTCAAAAACAATCTCACAGCTACCTTATAGCTAATGTATTAAAGTACCTTACAAATCAATACATAAGAATCAAAGTCAAACATATAAAGACATTAGACAAGTTTTGAACAGGGATTTCCTTCATCCTTCATTAAAATTCATCTAGATATACACATTTGCAAAACAAAGAGACAGAAAATAAGACTCAAGAACCTGAATACTACCTAGCAGTGTAAAATTCAACATCCATGTTACAATGGAGAAAAAACATAATATAGGAGAAAGGAAAAACAACCCAGTCATCGACACCTGTCTGTCCCCTAAAAATATCTGCAACTGCTCAAACTGAAATTGTGAAAATCTTATTTGATTTTCCCTCAATTGGTCTGCAAAATCATGATGTCCTTTCTGAGACCTTTCAAGAAACATATAATACTCTATAGTTTGGACAAAATTTGCAATCTAAAAATTTAGTCCCAGTTTGCCTTCCCATGCATATTTTCATTTAAAAATTTGAAATATTTGCATTTGGAATAAATTATTTTTCAATAATTTAACTATTGAAATGAGACAAATTAAACTTTAAAATTTCCCTTTTTTCAGATTTTGTCTCATTGTGACACTTGTCACCTAGGCTTAATGGCTTAGTGGTTAGATGGTGAGCATCTTTTTATTAAGCCATTAAGTTAGCCCTTGGATCTTTTTGAAGCTGCTCACCTTTTAATCCTTTGTCTTTTGTGAGAGATTTAATCAAATATTTCAATTAATTCATTATTTACTTAGGATGCACCAGAATACAACACTTGTCGCTTGGGCTTAATGGCTTAAAGGGTAGATAGTGAGCATCTTTCCCCTAAGCCATTAAGTCAACCTTTGATTCTTTTTCAACTTGTACACTAGTTAACCCACTTGTTGAGAACAATTAAAATTAAAAAAATCTTAAATCTGCACATCTCACCAGCATGCGCCAAGTGTCACCCTCTGATTGGTCCGCAGGTCCACTTGGTGCCACGTGTCAATCTCCCATTGGTGCCTCTAAACTAAATTTGACTTGCGCCACTTGGTGCCTACTGGGTGCCACATGACGTCCTCTGATTGGCTAACTAGTCCACTAGGCACCACTTGTCACTTGTGCCATGTGGACCAATGGCTTAATGGCTTAAGCTTATCTTCCTTGCAACTTTCTTACTAAGCCATTCGTTGATTTTGACTACCATGAGATTCATTCCCAAACATGCAGCCTCTTATGCCTAGTCACTTGCCATGTCAACACTGCGGGTCCCACCAAAATTTGGGGATCTTCTCCTTAGGCACAATTTTTGAGGCAAGTCCTCTACTCCTACGCATGCCCATAGTCTCCTCTTTCTTCTTCAAATTACATTGCAAGTATTTTTCCTTATGAACACTTTTAAATCCCCTTGTGGCATCAATGTGGGATAATGGGTTTTAGTGTTTTTAAGGTTCTTGTGCATTTTTGTCCAAAATATGTGGGCCCCACTGTGCACACTAAGGCTTCCAGCATTCGCATTCTTCAAGAGCTCTCACCTCTTATTTCATATTAGATATAAAGTGCTATGCTATATAAACATTGATAATACCCAACACTTTACCAATGTGGGATAATCTAGTCTTTCACTCTGAGTGAATTGCTCCTTCTAAAATCAGGCAGCCTCCTCTCCATTGCTATTGTGTGCAAGATGCCTCTCTATGCTTTAAGTCACATGTGCTATGGTTTTAGTTTATGTATTAACGGGCAATCATGCCTTTCTATGGCCTCCTTTTCTTTTTAACATTGAAAATATCCTTCTACTAGCACTGAGGCCTCTCTGCATTTCATGCTTGCATGTACCAACTGCATCAATTTCCAATGCAATATGGATACATTTGATTTGGAATTTCTTTTAAATTCCTTTCTCCATTGCACAGCCTTGCATAGGCTTCCTTGCAAGTTACTTACATCCCTTTGAATTAAAAAAAATGGTTTAATTCCCTTATCTATGCTGCCATATCGCTTGTGCTCCATGCGCTGCCCTTTACATACCCTGCATAGCTCACAATGCATTTTAATGTGTTTTAAATACTTTAAAAACTTTTGCATTTTCCATCTTGGGCTCTCTGGCATTTATTGTGCACAGGCCATGCTGGAAAAGGTTGTCGAACTTGGCTTTACACCTACCAATTGCATTGCTTGAAAGTTTCTAAAGCCTTATCAACAAATCCATCTTGAGCAACTCCCACAAATCAATTCACACGCCTTGTTCCAAAGCTTCCATTTTAGCACAGGCTGGGAGGACGCTGGCAAGGTTGTTGAATTTGGCTTTACATCTGCCAATTGCATTTTCTTGAAAGTTACTAAAGCCTTTCTTCAATCATCGCGTGGACTTTGTCTGGTGTTACATTTGCTAAATGCACTTAAAATTTGTTCACTCTTTGCTTTACTGCATGGACTCCATACAGTTTTATGTGCTGGCAGTGCCTTGCCTTCCACCTTTTTCTTGAAAGTCCATCAATTTCAAGTCACCATGCGGGCTCCCCATTAAAACCAGTGCAGACTCCATAGGCACTTTCCATTGCATTTTCTTAGAAGTTTCAATGTATTTTGTACCCATGCACTGCCTCCTTCGGGGGAAGTTCTGATTAATGTGGTTTTAAACTTGGACTCTTCCCTCTATAACCTGTGTTGATCTTTTAAACACTATTTAGTTAGTGTATCTCCTGCATCCATTTCGAAGTTAAACACAACTCCTCCTCTGTGTATAGCAGCACCTCTTTTAGCATCATTTCACAAGACATTGAGGGACTAATGAAAAATTGAGAAAATATATCTAAAGCTTCTTCAAAATAGCAAGAATTCACATCAAAATGGAAATTTGTATGTTCAAAACTAGTATAGGCATTTGGTCAACCCCCATGCTCTGAATGTGAATTTTAGTTTTGAAATGCCTTCTAAACAAAACTTTATTATATTCACCTCCCAAAACTTCCATTAAACGTGCAAGCAGATGCATTGTGTGTTGGATTTTGTCCCTTTAAATGTTTGTGAAAACACTCACTAATGCCTGGGCATCCTTATAAATTGGTTGCATCATGTTCTATTTGAAATTGAACATTAATTGAATACTGACCTCAGAATATTCTGCAGATACATTGCCTACATTTGATGATTAATGATATCAAATAGTTGATTAGAAAAAGGATGAATTCCTTGCAATGTCTAAGCAAAACTTTGAGTACCTTGTGCATTAAGTTGCTTTTCTTATCTCTTCACTCTATGTATAAACCGCTGTGCAACTGGACCATGAAGTACTGAACTATCAAACTGGCGGCCTTTTATAATCACTTTTAACATTTCTGCAAACTGATCACATAGATGGTATTTGGCCTCTGGAACTGGTCTCAAAAACTGACAAAAACAAGTAACCAGAACAAGGTGCTGGGCACACACATCCTATTATTGACATTATTCCATACTACAAAGAGACGACTTACAAAACCAAACAGGTGAAAAGATTTTAGTCACCCAAGTTGCCTATTTAGAAGAAATCTGCAAATTACCCTGTCCAATAGCGGTAAACACATTTGGTTTTGACTTTGAAAACATGTCAAAAGACCTCCTAGGAATTCGAGTCTCTGGATACTGGAAGTATGCTATATGGAGAATATGGGTCTAGAAGGGCACCTTTTGACAATAATCCAGGCACCTCTGGAAGCCCCTCAAAAGTAGCTACTTGAAAATGTAGAAAACTAAAAACATAAGGAATACCGATTTCTGCAACTGGAAAGAAACTTGGAAAGCGTGCAAACAAAATCCTCAGGATCTGAAACCTTGCAAACTTGAAGAAAATTTGGTCTATAATTTAGGGAAACCATTTTCTTGATGTGACCAATCATGGTATTCAAGATATAACCTCACAAACAGCACCTCCGACCAAGCTGTGCAACTGATCTTAATCAAAATATTAGAAATTGCAAATGGAATCAGATTGGCAAACTGGGCAATTAGATTCATCATGGCCTGAAAATGCTCATGGTAGCACATTTCCATGCCTAAAATATAGGAGATCATTCAATTGTCCATTCCATTCAACCTGGTGTGAAATTGTAAGACCTCAAAGTAGGTCATTTAGAAATCTGCATTTGACAGTTTGGCATACTGATAGAAACTGCAAATGGAATGGGCTTAGCAAAATGACCAAATAGAATTTTCTCAACTTGAAGATGGAGACTCAAGAATTATTTGACCTCTGTAATGGAGTAAAAAGGGAATTTTTTCAATTAGTTCACAAGGTCAAAAGTTACAATTGGTCAAACAGGGCTACTCAGAATTCTGATCAATTACACAATGCATGACAACAGTAAACTACCAACTTTGAGGGGTTTGAAACCTAGTCAAAACATATCGAAATGACTTGGGATTTGAAACATAGGTTCTTTGATACACATACTCAATATTTTCCAAAGTGTTGGGCCATGAAACTTAACAGGATACAAGATATTCAAAGGCAAACTAGGTCCGTTACAACAAATTAACACTTAGGCAAAAATGCAGATTTTAAAAAGTGCTCGAAACAACTTGAAACACAAATTTAATGACCTGGGATGTCTTCAAATACCTAAACAAGAGTGATAAGTACTTTCCATGTATGGAAAATTTTAGAATCTCATCTAGGCAAATAGGCTCAAAAAACACTTTAGGGGGTCAAAATGCAAAATTTTAACATTGTACTTCAAAAACCCTTACTGCCTTTTTTAGTCCCAAAAGAAAGATGTAGGTTTCTTCCTTGCAGAAGAAAATATAGCTCCACCAGTAGAAAATTCTGCTACTGAGACAACCACTTATGATTTTGATAAGCTAAGAGAAGAGGTTTTGGCTTTAAGAAGAAAGAAAAAGGAGCAGTAAATAGAGATAGTAATTGCAAGGAAGAGTCGTGAACAAGAGATATATGACTTATTGATGGAGAGAAAAGAACCCTTAGTAGAAATGAGAATAAATGACCTCAAGGTTCTTAATCTCTAAGTTCTATTGATGATTAGTGACCAACACTTAGTCATTCACCTAGGCAGTTTTAGTTGGCTATCACTGTGGCCGAGCTAAAACTATGCAAGGCCGAGCAACATTGCTGAGCAATTTTCAGTTTGCCTAGTTACATTGCTGAGTGGAGAAGGATATAGATAAATTATGTGTCGAGTGACAAACAGTCAAGTGTCGAGCAAGATAGTTTTTGTATACATGTCTGGAATGATACAAACTTCAAGGATAAGTGATCTGGCTGACTTATATAAGCTTTTTGGGCTGACTTATGTATGCATTTAATATTCTTCTACGGAGTTAGTTATGCATTTAATTATTTTATCCTATGCATGACCTATTGTAAACATTAATTGTTTTACCATCAAGGTATGGATATCAGATCTTGAACGTTGATCTAGATCTCGCTATCATATTTGAACAAGTATATTAGATTGCTTCTAAATCATATTTTGATAGTGTGTATGGTGTGTGGCGACTGCATTTCAGAAGTTGAATGCACAGAGGGTTATTTTGTTAAGAAGCAGAGATCAAGCATAGTGACAACACAATGAACAATAGAGTAAATTTATATCAGATTATGAGATCATAGAAGGTAGTGGAAAGAGGAGATCCATCATCAGCATCAGAGTGCATAACAAAGGATCAATACTTGAGACATTCTAATCATTGTATCAGGTGATAATCTCTTAACAGAGTGGTTCTAGCAGACCTTTCTTTATCTCTTAACAGAGTGCTTACTTTATTGTAAGTTGAAATACTTTAACAGGGTAGATTGTAATGATCTTAAGCTCTTAACCGGGCAGACCTTTAACAGGGTAGATTACACTTTGTAATCAAACATTTGTAACCATAATAGGTACACTTTATTACTGTAGTAGTGGATAATTTTATGTGTGTCATACCCACCCTAGTTTTACCTATTTGGGTTTTTGGGTTACCAAGTTATTGTGTTATGTGTTATTTATTTCATTGTGTGGATGCTATTTGAGATTACATTAGATTCATATATGTATGAATATGGATCAGTTTGTTTTAAGTGTTTAAATTTGAAGATCTGATTCACCCCCCTCTCAGTATCTTACTTTCCCATTATTGTATTTCCAACAATTGGTATCAGAGCCTAGTTCTCTAAAAAGGTCATAATCGGCTTGAGAATACAAATCTTGAGATGGAGATATACAAGATGGGTAAAGTCATTGAGAATCAAAAGATTGATATTCAGCTAGCACTACAACAGCTTGAGACTGCAAGACAGGAATTAAAGAAGTCCTTGGCTGCAATGAAAGATTTGGCCAAAAAAATGAATGACACCCATTATTAGGAAGAGGAAACCACAAATCTATTTTAGAATGGAGATTCTACTGAGAATGATGCAGAAATAGAAGATCTACTGGAAAAGAATAGTGGACTATGTGAAGAAGTCAAAAACTTGAAAAAGGAACAAGAAGCCCAATCAATAAGAATGTGTGAAGTTGTTGAACAAAAAAAGAAAGCCAAAGATGACAAGGCTATGGTAGAAGAAGACAAAAGAGTGATGATTACCAGTCTTGATGAAAGAACACATGATGTGCAAACAATGATAGTCAACCAAGTAGACATGGCAAATCAACTACTACTTGTGAATCAGGAGATTAGTAGGAAAGACTTGGAGTTTGTAAATATTAGATCTGAGAACAGTCAATTGAAAGATGAATTGAGATCTGAGAAAGAGCTTAATAACAGAGTGAATGATCTGAGTGCACCTATGAGCTAATTTGAACAATTGGTTGAAGCATCAAGAAGACCTAAAGATTCTTCTGGATTAGGTCACACTGAACAACATTCAACCACTAAAAATGGAGAATCATCTAAGACAGGTGAAAGAAGGCATGCAAAGCTGAGAAACAACAAATGTGTTTGTCACCACTGTGGGAAACCAGGTCATACAACAAACATTTTTCGAAGCAAGAATGGTAAGTCCAATCCAAAAACCAACTTTAATGGTTACTGTTTTAACTGTAATAAGTTTGGACATCAAGCACGTGAATGTAAGACAAAGGCAAGAAAAACACCTAGACTCAATGGTAATTGCTAGAAATATCACAAATATGGTCATAGAGCACAAGATTGTAGATCTAAAGGTAACCAGCAGTGGACATCAAAGGTACAAGAGAAATCACCAAGAAAAGGAAATACTCACAATTGGGATTACAATACATGGCATAGTTGTCATTACTGTGGTGAGTATGGACATGTTCTAGAAAAATGCATAAGGACACATTTCATAGGTAAGTCTAAAATTTGGATGAATGGAAGCCTAGTTTGTCACAATTGTCTAAAAATTGGTCATACAAGGAAAGATTAGAAGACTAGGGTACCTGCTCCTACTGTTGAGAAAATTAGGGAAAAAATGAACAAGACATGGGTTAAGAAGTTTGAACCATGCAGTAGTGAAGCTAATGAAGCTGAGGTCACCCAATCCAATGGATCAGGTGATCACATTATCTCCAACTAAGAGAAAGAGGTATGTAAGGAACTGTATTAAAAACTCTTATCTTACATCAGTTTCTAACATGAAATGTACAAAAGTCCATATTTGCATATGTTAAGATGTACCAAGACATATTTTGAAGACAAATGTCGAGTTGAGCCAATTGCACTATAGGTGTTGAGTACTATTCATGTACACTAAAGCCAAGTTCTTTAGAGAGTGTCGAGTTTTGTTGGCTGAGCAAGTTTTATGATGGCCGAGTGGGATGCAAGTTGTGTTAAATCTGAGGACAGCTGGCCTGCACTAACTCAATGGGTAGAAAATTCAATACTCACCTACCTTGATGTTTCAAAGCTTATAAAGGATGAATACTTGACATCTCATTTTTACCTTGTGATTTTTACTATTTACAGAGTGATTGAAGTAATTTGCAGAATTGATCTTAACGAAGTTAGCTACGAAGATTTCACCAGCATACTGTCGGCAATCCTAGGGTGAATAGTATGAAAAGCTACTTGCCAAGGTACACTATTTTTCATATCTCGAACCGTAATTTCAAAATTATGGCTACAAGTTCTTTCGTACCGGCTAAAAGTATGGAAGCAGAACCAGAGCAAATTTAGTTGATACAAAGTGATGAATGTGAACCTCTCAACTTTCGAGCCATTACTGAAAGTGTGATTTAGAGTGATTTAACGATAGCCCTCTCATCCATTCCACCCAAGGTACTCATGATTCATGATGTTCGATCATATTATATGGTTAAGTTTGGTGAATTAGGTGATAGTGAATTGAGGAAATCCTATAGAAAATTGTGTGAAAATGGAGTTCTGAAGGCAGAATTCAAACATTTAGCTGATAAAGGGTTAACTTGTGCCCTAGATTTTCCATAAGGTTTCAAAGATGAATGGATTAAGGTTATCCTTAGCCGAGTTCATGACATGTGTATGTGGTTAGATAATGGACCAGTCAAGATCACCAAAAGCATGATTCATCGAGTGATTGGATATCCTATAGTAAATGGAAAACAAACAATGAGGGATAACAGCAAAGAAGAGATTACACTGAACATTGGAGCTGTATGGAATAATAGAGGTATTACTATCTCTACAATTAATAACCTAGAACTTGATTTTGGCGTAAGGGTAGTAGCACATAATTTCTATCAGTCAAGCAGAATGGATAGTGTTCCTTGTATAGTCATTGATCAGGCATGAAAAGTTGTGAAGAAGAGTCACACATATGATCTTGCTGAGCTACAACTGACACAACTAGCCGAGAACCTAGCATCAATCAGAAAGGCTAAAAGCTCATCATGTAAGTTTGGTTCTTTACTAGTCTGTATATTTTTCTACATTTAAGATACATTTCCTACAATGGGAAATATTTTTTGGAAAAAGGATAGGCCCATAATAGTTTAGATTAGTGAATGTATTGAGAAATTAGGAAGTAATTTCAATAGCATTATGGGGAGCTATTTTTTAGAATTCAAGAAGAGAATGAGATTAAGGACTAGGATTCCTAAGTCACTAGTGGAGAAGCACTATGAAGAAAT
>MU224431.1:1383264-1414174 GCA_018584345.1 Thuja plicata | reverse complement strand
TATATTATAAAACTTTATGTAATAAATTCGCTAATGTTATAGTATCGTAACAGTATTAAAATAAAACTATGCTATAAGGATCGTATAATAAGTACTAGTAAATTAAAAATAATACCACATTATAATTTTTTTTTTCATCTCATAACATAGCTAATATATTATATAATATAATATATTATACGCTATACATCCGAGGAATGTATAGGATATAATATACTATATTATAGTAGTAACATTATTAAATGAAATTTTACATTTGGAGATCCTTTAAAAAAAAAGTTAAAATCAAAACATATTATACAATATAATACATTATATACTATACATTCAAAGAATGTATAGTATATATTATACTATCTTATAATATGAATGCGAAAATCCTTTTAAATAAAGTATCAAATCATGTATGGATATATTATATAATGTAATATATTATATACTATACATTTCAAAGAATGTATAGTACATAATACATTATATTATAATCAATATAAACTACCTAATCCATGCCATAAAACTCTATTGCTGGGCAAACCTTTGTATGCGCGGCATTTTATGTAATAAGTGGCGCGACATATATGTTGCTCACTTCTTACTAGCGCAGAGTTCCTTTACGTTTTATTTCACATTAAAATATTTGTTTTATAACATTTATAACATTTCATATACCATAATATAAACAGACTCTATCCATTAACGCATGCTCTTTTGTGTTGTGGGCCGCAGCCCTTTCTCTTTTTTTTTGCTGTTTCCACCCGCTTGCGCGTATGGCAGCAGTGACTGTCGTCACTGCCGCGTCTTATCACTTGTCTTTATTCTTGCGCGGCTGGGGACGTAAGGCATGAAATCCCCAAGCAAACTTAGGGTTTTAACCTCCAATGAATTATAAATTCATTCCTCAATACAAAATTTGTCACACGATACAATTTTATGAGGATCAAATGCTCGGTATTGCTATAATACCATTGTACGGTAACAGCAACCGATAAACCCTCAGCATTTGAACCTTTTTATTGTTAGCGATAGTATTGTCTTAAAATGTAAAAGAAAATAGCACACAGTGTTACAATCTAACACAGATCCAGAAAGGTATCTCACTACAATCTGGTGAATGATTAACTCTAGAATTTTGCACAGACTGTGTTGAGCCGTCAATGATGCCGACCAGAATAATGGGCAAAGTTGCAAGAAGAGTAGCATGAAACTCTACCTAAGCGGAATTAAAAAAAAAAAAATGAATGAAATACCACTTATTCTGTCACCATTCTATATAGCGGACCTGGAAATTGTTACATCTCTATTATCTAACGATAATAATAATAAACAGAAGGAAGAGTATAGAAGGAAAAAGGGATAGATCTAGGGTTTCTTGAAGTATAAAAAGGCTCCAAACCCTAATTTCAAATTAGCGTTTGGAGAGGCCTTGTCACTTTTTAGAATAAAAAAAATAAAGAGAGGAATTTGTTTTACCATTGCTAAATTTTCATTCCCCATTAATATGCTTGACCCCTTTTAATTATTAATACTAATCATAGGTCAGTTCGAGCATTTAAATTTGATTCACTATTTCTACCCTAGCTGAACTAACTCGTTAGTTAATGATTCACTTGAAATATATAATGAAATTTTGAAGGATGAATTAATTTAAAAACATTAGTACATTAAGATCATAATGAAATAGATTTTAATAATCTCTTCATTATATGAATGCAATGTCGACTATAAACTTAAACAGAAGATTATTTAAATTAATAGATTATTATTTTTGAGTTTAGTAACATAAATAAATTATAAATATGGTTGGGTTAGAAGGATTTTGACTCCTTTAAAAATATTATTTATTTTATAATTTTAATAAATTATAATTTATAAGTTTGAAATTTAATAAAATAAAATTTTACCCTAGTTTTACTAAGATTTTTATTATTACAATGTGATCCTACAATTAAAGTTATGTTTTTGAAAGTTGTATTAGTTTTATTATTTAATTTATGATATAAAAGAAAAAAAAAATTAAAAATTGTTGTTATGTTTTGCCTAGATTATTTTGGGCATTACAAGAAGCTACAGTTAGATTTAAGATCAGCTGGTACTACTTTAGGTAAATATACTACTTCTAGTTCTTTACATCTTAATAAGTTGATAAATGCACAAAGGAGAATAGTCGAGCTTATGTCTTAAGGTGGTTGAATAAGGGCCAAATTGATAACTATTCAGACAAGCCTATTGCCTCACTTGGAGGTAATACAGAAGGAACTTTCAAAAGCAAAGGAGTTGTCACAGAGCAGTGCAAATCTATCAACTGTAGAGAGTTTAGTGAGTTTAGCTGCCGAGCTAGAAATCAAATTGGAAGTTATGAAGATTGCAAAGGAAAGCTAGGATACTACATTTGAATCCACCTTACAGCTTCATAAACAATTTCTAGATAAGTACAACTTAACCCCACCAGCAATCAGTGACAAAAATAAGGGGGAAGTTAGTAAGGAAATCAGCAAGGAAGTATGAAAGGATATAGAATGATACATTAGTACAGTACATGTACACTTGTATATAATTTTTTGAAGGCATGTAAACTTGTATATTGTTTCTGAGTATATTCCTAGGGGAGTACTTAGTGTACGTAGGCAATATTTTGATGAAATGAATGGAAGTAATGATAAGTGCTTTTGCCACTAATATCAAAGGGGGAGATTGTTAATCTCTAAGTTCTATTGATGATTAGTGACCAACACTTAGTTATTCACCTAGGCAGTTTTAGTTGGCTATCATTGTGGCTGAGCTAAAACTATGCAAGGTTGAGCAACATTGCCGAGTAGTTTTCAGTTTGCCTAGTTACATTGCCAAGTCGAGTTACATTGCTGAGCTGAGAAAGATACAGAGATATTAAGTGTCAAGTGATAGACAGTCAAGTGTTGAGCAAGATAGTTTTTGTATACATGTCTGGAATAATACAAACTTTGAGGATAAGTGATCTGGCTGACTTATATAATCTTTTTGGGCTGACTTATGTATGCATTTAATATTCTTCTACAGAGTTAGTTATGCATTTAATTGTTTTATCCTATGCATGACCTATTGTAAACATTAATTATTTTACCATCAAGGTATGGATATAATATCTTGATCGTTGATCTAGATCTCGCTATCAGATTTGAACAAGTATATTACATTGCTTCTAAACCCTATTTTGATAGTGTGTATGGTGTGTGGCAACTGCATTTTAGAAGTTGAATGCACAGAGGGTTATTTTGTTAAGAAGCAAAGATCAAGCAGAGTGACAACACAGTGAACAATAGAGTAATGTTATATCAGATTATGAGATCATAGAAGGTACTAGAAAGAGGAGATCCATCATTAGCATCAGAGTGCATAATGAAGGATCAATACTTGAGACATTATAATCATTGTATCAGGTGAAAATCTCTTAACAGAGTGGTTCTAGAAGACCTTTCTTTATCTCTTAACAGAGTGCTTACTTTATTGTAAGTTGAAATCCTTGAACAGGGTAGATTGTAATGATCTTAAGCTCTTAACTGGGTAGACCTTTAACATGGTAGATTACATTTTGTAATCAAAAATTTGTAACCATAATAGGTACACTTTATTACTATAGTAGTGGAGAATTTTGTGGGTGTCATCCCCACCCTATTTTTACCTATTTGGGTTTCTGGGTTACCAAGTTATTTTTTTATGTGTTATTTATTTCATTGTGTGGATGCTATTTGAGATTACATTAGATTCATATATGTATGAATGTGGATCAGTTTTTTTTAAGTGTTTAAATTTGAAGATCTAATTCACCCCCCCTCTCAGTATCTTGCTTTCCCATTATTATATTTCCAACAAAGGCTAAGAGCCTAAGTGAAGAGGTTAAAGGCCTAGATACAGACTTGTTTGGTGATCTTGATGATTTGAGGAATAACTCCACAAATAAGTAATCAAACTCTAGCAAATATGGGTTTGACCTGTCATCAAATAATTGCACCTATATGATGATGAACAAAATGAAAAACTCATGAAAAGTAGTAAAGATATCCTCAAAAAGGGTAACCAAAAGGATGTTGGGGTTATTATAGATGAGCCTAAGAAAAATATGACTATCATTGTAGGAACACCTCAATTTGATTTAGAACTTGAACGAGACAGAAAATCCATGGAAGATCTAGCCAAATAGAGGCTATTGTGGCTGATATGAGGATGAAAATAGCTCTCTTACATGCTAATACCATCACTAATGCAAGTATCTCTATGCATTTTAATCATGGGATTCAACAAAAAAATTAGTTTTTTGGTTCTAGTCCAAACAATCAACGTGTTGGTCTTAGTCCAAATAATCAAGGTGTTGGTCCTAAAACTCAAACTTATGGCATGAATCCAACTGCTCAAACTTCTACCCCAAGTGTAGCTACTCAACCTATTTCCCCTGGTCCAAATGCTCAAGTCTCTAACCTAAAGCAAAGTGTTCCCCCACCTATTCAAAATAAAAAAGGAACAGTTGGACCAAGTGGTAACAATGTGTTGGGAAACTTCCAAAGGAGACCTATTCATAAGGACAGATATAGAGCCCTATTTTTTATGGCATTCCTGGTCATTCAAATGTGATCCACAATGAGGTAACAAATAAAATCTTTAAATTCATAGGAAATAATGTCATAACTTGTGAAGAACATTTGAAATCTTTCAGTGATAAGATAATTGATTTTGAAATTGAAAATGAACATGTCATCATGAAGCTTTTTATTTAGTCCTTAATAGAAGATGATAGGGATTGGCTTAGAAGTCTACCTAATGATAGCATTACATATTGGGATGAGTTTGTAAAATATTTTAGGGAATAATATAGAGAACATGTGAAATCTAGTTATATGCTGAATGAATTCAATAACATCAAGAAATTCCCTAATGAGATAATGGCAGACTTTAACAATAGATTCCAAAACGCCATGAATAAATTGTTCCAAGTGCTGAGGTTACATGAGGATGTATGTTTGACTACTTATTTTAATGGTGTTGATGGTAAGATGTCTTACCTTCTTAGGGACAAAAACCCAACAACTTTGAGAGATGCATACAAAGTAGCTATTGACATTGAGAGCAATAGGTGAGCATTGGGAAATATGGGAAAAAGGGATGATAGTAAACTTTAGAAAGAAAATGGACCAGCTAGAAAACCTATGAAAGAAGATGACACAGATGACAAATTAGTGAGTGCAATAAAAGACATCACTTCTAAAATGGATTAAAATGATAGGGGAGGTTACCATGATAACAAATATTCAAACCAAAGGTTTGATAAGTAGCCTAACCTAAGGGATTACCCATACAAAACAAATTGGAATAATGGGAAGTCCATCGCTGAAGATCAAGAGAACCAAAAAGCCAAGGAAACCCCTAATCCCCTAAAAAGGAATAGTACAAATTATATTGAAAACACTCCTTTTTGTGCTTCCTGCAACATGCCGCATTATTCATATCAATGTGTGGTATCCCAAGCCTTATTTGATCAAATGGACGAGAGGGATGAAAAAATAGGTGCAGGACAAGAAGGCCCTACCGTTAATATGTTTATAGTGAAAAGACCTTATCCATGGTCTTCAGATAATAAACCACCCTATGAGAATATGAATAAAGAAAAAATAATTATTTGGCATATCAGCCACAGGTTGTTCCCTATCCAAATGATGAGGTTGATATTATGTCACAAGCAACTGTGAATGCAGTAAGAAATGATAAGTCACATTCTCATTTCAAAATTCCTACTGAAGAAGAAAGGAGTTCCTTGATTGATGCAACCATCAATCAAGCCATGGATGCATACAATTTGAGAAATATGAGAGTGGAACCTGCTTAAGGTAAACTTACCCCTACATATATGAGAAAAGATTCCCCTCAAGGTGCTGTAGATTTTCCTGTCAAGGAAAGCAAAGAGAAGAAGTGTGCAAGAAAAGCATAACCTACTTCTAATCAAAAGGAAAAATAAGGAAAAAAAGAGGAGTAAATAGCCAATGATAATACCAGGAAAGGTGAAAAAAATGAGTGATGTATCCTCTGAACTACCCATGTTTGACATGAAACATGCTCTGACTTAGATGAAAGTTTTAGTCCTACTAAAGGAGATGTTGAAAATATAAGAGTATAAAGAAACTGCATTACCATTTTTGAGAGGGATAGATGATGTCTCTATGTAAAACCTATAAAAAATATCCTTGACTTCAAATAATGATAAAAAGGAAATTCCATCTCTTAAGAAAAAGGAAGAACAAATGAAAGGAAAAGAAAAAAGCAAAGAAATTTCCAATATCTACATTGGCAATGTAATTACTCAAGAACCATTGTCAGTTGATCCATTTTATGTCACATTGGTGGTTAATAATTTCCTAGTGAAGAATTTCATGATAGATTTTGGTGTTGTAGCAACTATAATGTCATTTCATGTCATGAAAGAATTAGGCCTTCAATTCACCACTCCTGCTGGAAGTTGTTATGCAATGGATAATAGGGAAGTTCCTGTTATAGGAACATTGAAAGACATTGAAGTAAAAAATTTTGTTTTCCCAGAGGGTACCTAAAGAATGAACATAATTGTTGGGGATACCAAACCCCATTATGGTATGCTCCTATCAAGACAATGGGCATCAGCAGTGGATGGAAGATTGCAGTTAGCATATCTTATGCAATGATTCTTGTAAATGGTAATGAGGTCAAGTTGTATAGAGAACCTCATTAACCTATCATGGTGGAGATGGTTATTCCTGACCAATTAAATTTTTGTGTATGTATTGACATGGAAAACTTTTTTTTGGAAGAGATCAAGCCACGATTGAGGAATACTGATCCAATTGTTGATGAGTTGTTGTTTCAACAAGATGGACTATGGCCAATGTACTTTGATGGAGGATGCTCCAAGGAAGGATTGGGAGCAAGTGTCTTATTCATTTCCCCATCAGGTACTACTTTTAAATATTCTTTTGTGGTAGTGTTTCATTGTACAAATAACACAGCCGAGTATGAGGCCTTAATATTGGGAATGGATATTGCCATTAAACATGGTATCAAATGTTTGAAAATTCATGGAGATTCCCAATTGATCATAGCTCAGATAAGGACATAGTATGCTACCAAAGATGATAGAATGAAATTGTAAAAGTATGTAGTCTGGGATAGGCTATAATTCTTCGATGCTTTTAACATTATTTGGGTAGAAATATGAAACAATATAATGACAGAATTTCTTGCTAATGTTTCCCTTAAAAACAATGATGTTACCCTTGCTGGAATATCTATGGTAGAAGTAAAAAATAGACCAGCAGTCCCTGATAATATCCATAACTAGCAAGTGTTTTAGGATGATGATGATATCCTTATATTTATGCAATGTGTAGATCAGTATGATGGCCAAAAAATTGACTGTGATTCTCTAGAAGCAGTTATGGATGGCAGGGAATATATTTTTTATCAAGAAGTTGTTCAACTAGCTACTAATCACATTCCTAAAGGAATATTTGAATTAGAGGACATGTTTATTATAAATGATAATTATATGTCCCATAAATCCAATGCCAAGATAGGAGATTTGGAAGAAATAAATCTAGGATGTGAGACATCTCCTCAGTTGGTCCATATTGGCAAAAAGTTGGATAGGAATGTGAGATTGAATCTGATAAAGCTGCTGAAAAAATCTAAACATGTTTTTTCTTGGTCTTATGAGGATCTGAAAGCCTATAGTAAAGACTTGTTTAAACAGTATATCCCACTTAAAGAAGATGTGAGACCATTTAGGCAAAAACAAAGACCTATCAACCCACTATTGGCTACTAAATTATAGATGGAATTAATGAAGTTAAGGGATGTAGGCATAATTTAGCCTATCTAAAATTCATCATGGGTTTCTAATTTGGTCCCTATGAGAAAGAAGAATGGGGACATAAGGTTATGTGTTGACTTTAGAAACTTGAATGTAGCCTCACTAAAAGACAACTATGGATTACCTAATATGGAGGTTATGGTACAAAAGTTCACTAGATGTGATCTATTGTCTATAATAGATGGTTTCTCAGGGTATAATCAGGTGCTAGTCAAGGAATCTGAACAATTCAAGAAAATACTCACCACTCCTTGGGGTACTTATGTGTATGCTCACATGCCTTTTGGTCTAAAAAAGGCTGGTATAACTTTTCAGAGAGCCATGGATGTAGCCTTTAAGGATATCATAGATCTTCTTATGGTAGTTTACCAAGATGATTTGACAACCTTTTAAAAGAAAGAAGAAGATCATTGTAACCATTTGGAGAAGGTCATGATTAAAGAATTAGAATATGGGGTATCATTGAACCCAAAGAAGTTTCACTTTGCTGTGACTGAAGGAAAACTTTTAGGTCACATAGTGTTAAAGGAAGGAGTAAGAATAGATCCAAAAAGAGTTGAGGCTATTCAGAAAGTGCTTGCTCCTAAAATTTTAAAAGCTATAAAATATTTTTTGGGACAAATCAATTTTCTTAGGAGATTTATTTCAAATTTTACAGAACTAGTCAAGCCCATAGTCAAGCTATTGAAAAAAGATGTGAAATTTGAATGGGATGAAGAAGCACAGTTAGCTTTTGAGAAGATAAAAAAATCCATCCAAGAATCCCATGTCCTAGTATCTCCTGATTATACCAAACCCTTCTCTTTACTCACCTTTGTTCTTTTCATACCATTGTTGTAGTCTTATTGTAGAAGCAAGATGAGGAGTTTGAAAACCCTATACCATTTTTTAGCAAATATTTATCGTCAGCTGAGCTGAATTATCAGGTGATGGAAAAATAGGCTTATGCCTTGGTAAAATTATTTAAGGCTTTCAGGCCTTATCTTGTATGCGCAAAAGTAAATGCATATTTTCCTCATGCTGCTGTAAAAGACATCTTTGTGAAAAGTGAGGTAATGGGAAAGAGATGTAAGTGGATAAACAAAGTTCAGGAATTTTATTTGGAAATCCATATGAAAAAGCTATTGAGAGGACTTGGATTGGAAAAATTGATGACAAGATAATTTGGACTTAGTTCATGTAAACAATGTTAATACTTGTGAAAAATTTATTACAAGTATTGAAATGCAGGCATGGTATACTGATATTGTATATTTCCTTAAAAATGCTAGTTGACCAGAAAATTTAAATGTTAACCAAAGGAGAAGCCTAAGGTTATAGGCTCAGAAGTATGTCTTATTGCATGGAGATTTATATTGGAAAACAAGGATGGGATATTGTTGTTCTGTCTTGATAAAGGACAATCTAAAGAGGTTTTGAAAGAAATGCATGTTGTAATGTGTGAAGGACACTGTACTCTGCTAGATCAACAACTCACAAAATTTTAAGGGAAGGATATTATTGGCCTTGTTTATTTCAAAATACTCATGCCTTCGGCAGGAAGTGTGAACCTTGCCAGAGATTCTCCAACAATTTGAAGTTTTTAGGAGCTTTATTATTGAATCCCATAGTTGCAAAAGCCTCTTTTTCCATCTGGAGAATGGATTTTATTGGAGAATTCACTGAGAAATAAAGTGGGGGACATAGTTGGATTCTACTGGTGAATAACTATTTACCAAATGGGTGGAGGAAATTCCAACTAAAAAGGCTACAAGTAGAGTTGTCATTGATTTTTTTTATGAACAATGTGATCACTAGATTTGGTGTTCCAATCAAGTTAGTAATGGACAATACCATGTACATTAGATCTAAAGAATTTGTTGATTTTTGATCTGATATGGGAATTGTCATTTCTTACTCATCCCCTTACCATCCACAGGCTAATGGGAAAGAAAAAACAAGTAACAAGAGTATTCCACAAATTTTAAAGAAGACCCTAGAAAATAACAAGACAACCTGACATGCAAAGTTAAAACCTGCCTTATGGGCAGATAGAATCACTATGAAGAAAGCCACATGTAAATCTCCTTTTGAAATAGTATATGGTGTTCAGTCAATAACTCCTATGATTAATTTACTTCCAATTTATAAATTCATCCAAGATGAAGAGATTGGGGTTTCTGAACCTACGCAAGAGAGAATGGTGTAGCTAGTAGAATTGGATATAGTAAGGAGAGATAGTCAAAGGGAGAATATCAAACTACAACAAAGGATGAAGTACCTTTTTGAAAAGAGGGAAAATGAAAGGAAATTCCATCCTGGTGACTTGGTATTGCAATAGAATGCTAGGGCTGAAGACAAAGGGAAACATAAGAAATTTGAATCATTGTGGTTAGGGCCTTTTGTTATCTATTATATTTTTGGAAAGGATTCATATCTCCTAAAGAATATAAATTATGAAGAACAAGAGTTTCTAGTGCATGGAAAATTCCTAAAAAAAATCTTCAATTGAATCTTTTTCCATGCATAGTAGTTGTATCTTATGTACATGTGTGTTTCCTTTTGTCATGTGTTTATTTCTCAGCTATGTGTTTGTTTTTAGTAATAGGTTAGTGTAGTTATGGTCTTCTTTCCTAGAGATTTGTTATCCTTGTTGTGAACTTACATTCAAGCATCCTTAGAGAGAGCCACTATTGGTTTTATTTCTAGTTTTGAAACTTGCTAGTTAAATTTTGGAGTTCCCAATATGCTTCCTTCTTTAAATGTCAAAATTTTGTCCAATGCTATCAAAATCCCTTTGCAAATAATGATCTCCAAGACTTGAAATTCAAAAGGTATGTAAAAATGTAAGTCCTAGGTTATTTTTCATGCATATTCAAGAGAAAACCCTAGTTCTTCAAAATGGTTTCTATTTCGCAGTTACTTTTTCAGAAAAGATCTGAGTCACTTAAGTCATGTGCCTATTTTCATGTTTTGTAAGTTGGTCGTGATGTCTCTTTAAGACTTGAGAATATTTCATATTACTTAGAGACTTGGTGAAGTTCTTTGGTCAAGTTACCGTGAAGAGAAAATGATATGCTTTCAATGTTAAGGAGATTTCATGTGGGCCTTTGATGAAGATCTTGATCTTGTGGTTTGTGGAAAGTCTCATTTAGAGCCCCAGAGTTAATGAAATCCTTTGGCGACTTTGAGATCATGCAGTCGTGCAGTCTTGAAAGCAAATCAGAATTAAAGAAGGGTTGAAGTTTCCATGCAGTCACATGATTGTGAAAGGAAATAAGAGTTAAGATAGATGTTATGAGATTAAGTGATAGCCATTGATTTTCAAGATAATCTAGCGATGGGCGTGAAGTCTCATAACTAAATCTTCAGTTAATAAATGTTAAAGTGACTTCAAATTTACAGAGTCGCGGTGTCTAAAAAATGAACCAAGTTTAAAGAGATGAGTTAAATGCATTCAGTCATGAGATCTGTTTTGAAAGAAAGGGTTAAGTCAAAAGATGTGGGATAAAGAGACTACCATCTGATTCAAGATTGATCCTATGGCCAATGTTAATTCGCAAGATAAAATCTCATATGGATAAATTTTTAAGAGATCTCATGACTACCATCAGATTAAATGAAGATCTAGAGGCTAGCATTCAATCTTGAAAGAAACCTAGAGTTGGATAATTCTTTTAGTGATAATGAGATTTAGTTAGTCGTGAGGTCTCAATAAGAACTATGGTTGATAAAGGTTAAGTAAATTTCAAGTGAAGTTTGCAAAAAGGAGATCTGAGCCATGAAAGAGAAAAGATCTAGTGGATGGCATGAAGTCACTGATAAAAGCCAAGTCATCAAAGAAAGTTCAGCGATACAGTGATGAACATTCAGATATGGACATGTGTCTAAGTCATTCAAAGATATGAGGTTTATGTAAAGTCTTAATGTAAACCCGAGGTTAAGAAATTCATTCTGTGACTTGGAGATATCTTAAGTCGCAAAGTCTCAAGATGAACTAGAGTTAAGGACAAACCTAAGGAGATTGCATACAAACTATTAGATTAAAAGTTGATCAAAGGGTAGACGCAAAGTCTTAGATCAAATGGAGAAAGTACAAAATGGATATGAGATTTTATGCGGGTCATCTAATTGAAAGAAGATCTTACGACAGTCGTGTAATCTCAAAGAAACTCAAGGTTAGTGAAATTTTAAAGAGAATTTTAATTTACACAGTCACGTAGTCTCTAAAAGAACTAAAGGTTTAAGAAGAAGTTATTTAAAGCCTTAGTCACAGAGTCTCAAAAGGAACATGAGTTAAGAGATTTCTTTCAGTGATTAAGAGATGAGCATTATCAAGGTGTTGATTGTGTGGTGATTGGTAAGTCTCAAAAAAAAACTAGAGTTAAAGATAACTCTCAGCGACAAAGAGATCATACAGTCGCATAGTCGTTGAAGGAAACAAGGGTATGAGAAAGGTAAAGTATAAGGTTTTCTTCTACACCATGTTGTACATCTGTTAGCCAATCAAAACATAGGGATTATGATAGCATGTTTAAAGAGTTTCCAAGTTGTGATAAATGAGCCAATCATATCAAATATTGATCTTATTTCAAATATAATAAGGTTTTAAATGAAAAAAGAAATCATTCAAAATTGATCACCTGTCAATTTCATATGCCATGGCTAGAAAGAAAATTGATATCACAGCATGTATAAGTAATGACAGAAGTGATTGAATGGAATTTCCATGATTTCCAATCAAATTGTGCATTGATTTCTTTGAATAACTAGGCATTACAATTGTTCATTCCATTTCACCAAGAGCTTCAATTTTTAGAGTGAAACTTATATGTGTGAGCAGTGTTTTCAAGAGAATAGAATTATCCATATTTGTAGAGTGAAGAAATAGATTTGATCAGTTACAATTGAGAATAGATAAGATGAGTAGAGCAGTGAGCATTTCCTCAACTAGTGGGAAGAGTAGAGATGATGATTTTCTGAATGGAAAGAGAAATTACTTAGTCATACAACTCCTTCCAGGCTCCAATCAGGGAAAGAAGGTAAATGATGAATACCTTGGTGACAATTTTTCTTACATTAGAGATGCAAAGACATCTAATTTTTCATGCTATTTCTTGTTTAATTACTTCCACAAGAATAGTGAGGTTCCTATTATTGTGTCAAACCCTTGGACATCTGGATTAACAAAACTAATAGTTCTTGATGTGTTTGTGGATGTTGATTTGATTTTAGAATTAGCTAGTAGATATGATACAATTTCAAAGACCATTAAGAAATATTATGGCACAATCCTAGTAACCCTTGATAGGGAATCATTCATGAAAGCATTTAATATATACAACCCCTACACAACAGAAATTAATTTGAAAGCCTTAGCTGCTAGATATAATATGGAGGCTAGCATTGTATCCAAATTAATTCAAGTCCATGGGCCGAAAGGAACCATAAATTATATAGCTCGTATTCCTAGTGATAATGCACACTATTTTTACAAGGACCTATAATTATATATGAAAAACATTTATTATGCCCTATGTAGAGTTTTAGGGATTGATAGTGCAAGAGAGAGAGTATGTTCTGACACGTTAATGATAATTCTAGACTTGCAAAGTTTGTATGTCGGCACAGATTATCATTACATTCAGTATGTAATTGAAAAAATGCACTAGAGATTTGTAGATATCCAAATCAAGGTAGGAAGCCCTAAATTCATATATTATTCATTTCTCATGCATTTGATTTTGTGAACTACAATTTTAATATCATGGACCAGCCCAATCTGCAACTTAGAAGATTTTATCATGGTAAATCAAACCCTGTGCAACTTTGGTTGAGAGTATGGAATTACACATCCAGAGATAATGAGTTATGTGCTTTTGAGAATTGGGTAGTATATCCCTTATTGAGAAAATTATGAGTTAACATGACTAGGCTACCAGTTAAAGTATTGCATCTTTTGAGGCCCTGCAAGTTTGTTGATAAATGGAATGGAGATCACAATTGGGGAGATTTCTATTGTTATTTAAGTTTCACTCTGATCAAAGTTTATGGTTTCTCCCTACCACCACACATTTTTCCATACAAAGTACCACCAATGATTTCTATTATTGAGTTCTTATGGTAGATCATGCTGACTAATAGGGAGCATTTGGCTCCACATATGAAAGAAACATTCACACCTAGGTAGTTTATTGCTTTTGATTTTACAATTGGTAATAGGGCCTATGATGCTATGAATGGATGGTTGAGACATTATAGAGTGAATGTAGCCTTGTATAGGTACATCGATACAGAAGGGTTCATAAAAAGTGCCAAGAAACTTTTGACACCATCCATTCAAATTACTAAAGAACATCAGCCATGTGAAGTGGAGGGCCTGATTAGGAACATCCTTGAAGAGGATGAAATTTCAGCTAGAACAAAAAAATAATAGGAGTTAATGGATTTAGAGAAGTAGCTCAAGAATAAGGGGATCCCATTTGGAGGTTATTTCCTTGGTTTGCCATATTTACAAAGATTAGATAAGCTAATGGAGTCTTATGGGACACTTTGTAATCAGCAAGAGGAACAAATTGAGGATAAGGACAAAGGTCCTAATAAACAATCATCCTTAGAATAGAGTAGCAGTTACTGAGTACATATCCCACCACCTACGGATCAGCCACCTCAAACTGAGGAAAAAATAATTGAACTAACACAAGGACATGAGGCTGAGGTAGCTGTTGAACCCCCAAATAAAAATAAAAATGTGGGAACAGGGGAGCCTTATGTTGTCAAGACACAGAAGAGGAAAAAGGACAAAGTGAGTGCACTATTCACTGGGATGGGAGCCTATGATCTCCAATTGAGAAATGACATAAGATAAGGCCAAAAGAAAATAGAAGACACAGATGATAATGTTAAGATGCCTCTCTTATTATGTGAAGATAAAATGGAGTTGCAACAAGAAGAATTCTTGAAGGATGATGAATTCATAAAAACCAAGGAATTCAAAAAATTTCTTATATGGGCCAACCAACAAGAAGTTGGGGCACAACTAAAATTTGAAGGAGGATAAGAAATTACAAGTGAGGCCTTACAAGCTCTCCAATAATTGATGACATGTAACTGATTGAATGTTTTATAATGTAAAGTTGAAGATAATTCAAGGCATTAAATCAGTTAATGGTTTGTATTATCATTGATTTCAACTTGATATCATCTATATGGTCATGTGCATAATGCCAAAGAATTCATAAAATCAATGGAACAAAGGTTATGCTTTTAGAAATGCATAAAAGTCAAGTATTCACTAAGTGATAGATAACATCGATGGAGTGCACACCATTGGTAAAGGAAAAGAAGAAAAGTCATAGTGATACTTGACGAGCAGAAGACAGTGTTTCCTGATGAAGCAAAACCCACAGAATGCCTGACAAGCTGAAAACAGAGTTGCCCGATGAGTAAAAATCCAATGATGCCCGACAGATGGAGATCTCAAAGCTAACTGGAGTCACACCGATGGAACTATTAGTTGTCACTGACAAGTAACTATAGAGTTGACCGATGGAACAGAGAGTTTAGAAAATGACAAAAAATCAGCTGGCAAGAGCTAAACATAGACTTAACTGGTTGTTTTCTTTGTTTTATTCAACTAGAGTTAAGTGATTGATTTAAAGAAGATTTTTACAGTTGGAAAGAAGATAACTATGAGATAAATCAGGAATTATACTTTAAATCAAATTGGCTAGAGGTTTTTTCATGCCAAGAATCAAGAATCAAGAAACAATAAATATCATGTCTATATAAGAGACAAGCTTAATTCATTTATGAATGGGATTAAGGGGAGTGAATAAAAAGAGGGTACTGAAGAGAAACTGATGAAGAATAACTTCATAAAGTCCTGATCAATCAAGCTAAAGGAGAGCTAAAGAATTCTGTAGACACCAACGAACAGTAAAGCACAACATCATAGAGGAGAAAGTGTGAAGCACAAAGAATTAAATTGATACATTGATCAGAGAGGTATTGTACTTAAATAGAGCTGAAAATCTGCAATTCAAAGTTGCATCATGAACAGATTATAGTGTTTGAGTTTAACCATTGAAGCATCAAGTCTCTTAATAGAGAAGGAATTAAAAGTCTTCTATCTATTACGGTACATCCCAAGGAGTTCCAAAAAGGTTGATTCATGAAAGTAGTATTGGATTTTCATGATACCTATTGACAGTCTAAGAAGGATTTTGATTCAAGGATGGTAGCAATAGATGTCAGATGCTAAGTGACAATCTCTATGTATAAAATCCTCTAACAAGGTCACACTTAACAATGTGTTTGTAACCTTTAATAGGGTTGGCTCCTAACAAGGCTCACTTCAGAAGAGTGAATATTCGGGGTACCGGTCCTAGTGGTTTTTCCCTTAACATGGTTTACCACTTTTGAGTATTATAATGGTGGTACAGTAAGAATGGGTAATGATACACTTTGTCCAGTTGAAGGTAGAGGAACTATAATGCTAAATAACCTTATTAAATGTGAAAATGCTTATTGAGTAAAAGGATTGAATTATAATATGTTGATTGTTTCTCAGCTCAATAATTCAGGTCACAGAGTAGCATTTGAGAATAAGAAGGCAAAGATCTTCAATGAATCAGGAAAATTGATTGGTACTAGTGAATAGACTAAAGGTAACTTATTCTTTCTAAATGATACTAGCACCACTTTCTTAATGACTATAAACAAACACATATGGTTGTGGCACAAAATATTGTGTCATGTGAATTTTGACAACATGATGAAAATAAGTAGAAGGAGAAATGTAAGAGGATTTTTGACGATGACAAAGCCAAACAACATCATGTGCAAGAATTGTCAAAAAGGTAAAATGACTAAGTCTAGTTTCAGAAGTAAAACCCATATATTTGATGACAGTGTAGAATTAGTCCATACTGATATATGTGGACCAATGAGGACAAAGAGTTATTATCCAGAGATAGATATTTTATTCTCTTTATTGATGATTACTCGAGAATGATGATAGTTATGTTTCCAAAAGATAAATCTGAAGCATTCAAGATGTTTAAATGGTATAAAGCTATGGTAGAGAAACAAAGTGGTAAGGATCTAAAATCTTTGAGATCAGATAGAGGAGGAGAATTTATATAAGATGAATTCACTAATTTCTATAATGAGCATGGTATGAAAAGATAGGTTTCTGGACCAAGAACACCACAGAAAAATGGGATTGCTATGAGAAGGAATAGATCAATAGTTGATCGTGTTAGAATACTGATGATAGATAAAAGCATCACCCAAATCTTCTGGAGGGAAGCTGTCAGTACTGCTGTCTACACACTTAACAAAGTACAATTGAAGAAGGATACAAAGAAGACACCTTATGAGCTATGGTATGGTAAAACACCCAATGTAAGCTACTTCAAAATATTTGCTAGTCAGTGTTATGTCTTAAAGGATGATAGAAATGGAAATCTTGATACCAAAAGTGATGAAGGTATTTTTATAGGGTATTCTACCAAGAGTAAAGCTTATAAATGTCTCATCAAGGCTTCTAACAAAATTGTTGAAAGTGCAAATGTAAAGATAGATGAATTTGTAGAAAAGAATGAGCTAAAAAGCACAAAAGAACCAGAGGACTACAATAATTTTTTATACTTTGAAGAACCTAACACTCTACCTGAGCAATAGTGCCTAATTCCATAACAATAGAATGTTGCAACCGATGGTCAAACTGCTATTACTGACGGTCAGGATGATAATCAAAATAATGTGCAAGGTGGTGAAGAACAGAATGAAGATCAAAATGATGATCAAGATGATACAAAAAGAGCTATACCTATACTTGCAAGATATGTAAGAAGGAACCATCCATAGATCCAAATTATAGGAGATAAGAAATCTGGTACAAGAACAAGAAGTAAGTCTTTAACCTCAAATTGTTTAATTTGTGAGTTTGAGCCAAAATCTATCAATGTTGCACTAGATAATGAGGAATAGATAAGTGCTATGAATCATGAGATTGAACAGATTGAGAAGAACAAGACATGGTCACTTGTGCCAAGACCAGATTACAAGAATGTCATTGGTACAAAATGGATATTCAGGAATAAGCTGAATGAGAATGGGTAATCCACATGAAACAAAGCAAGACTAGTATGAAAGGGGTATGCACAAGAAGAAGGTATAGAATATGGAGAGACCTTTTCACCCATTTCTAGGCTAGAAGATGTGAGAATACTACTTTCTTATGCTGCATACAAAGGATTCAAAGTATATCAAATGGATGTCAAGTCAACATTCCTAAATGGAATACTTGAAGAAGAGGTATACATTGAGCAACCAGAAGGGTTTTTCAATCCAGACAAAATAAACATGGTATGTAGATTTCAAAAAGCCTTGTATGGATTGAAACAAGCTCCTAGAGCCTGGTATGAATGAATTCATTCCTATCTAATAATTATTGGATTTGTAAGGACTAGTGAAAATACTAATCTTTATTTAAAGGAATATATTGATGCTAACACTTTGATTGTTGAAATATTTGTTGATGAAATCATATTTGGAGGAAATGATATGCTAGGAAAATCATTTTCTAATGAGATGAGAAAAGAGTTTGAGATGTATATGTTTGGAGAGATCAAGTTCTTTCTTGGTCTACAGATCATTCAACAAAGTGAAGGTATTTTTATTACACAATCCAAATACATCAGAGAGGTCCTAAAAAATATTCAAGATGGAAGATTCCAAACTAGTTGTAACACCAATGGCTATTGGATGTAAGTTAACAAAGGAAGACAAGACAATAGAGGTAAATCAGACTTTGTACAGATCAATGATTGGAAAACTCATGTATGTTGTACACACTAGACCATATATTGCACATGCAGTAGGAATTGTTGATAGATTTTTTGCTAACCCCAAGGAATTGCATATGACTACTATGAAAACAATTCTAAGATATCTAAAGAACACTGAGGAATTTGGATTATAGTATAGAAGAGAGGGAAAATTTGAACTTAAGGTGTTTATCGACGCTGATTGGGCTGGAAATCTTGATGACCAAAAGAGCACAACTAGAGGAGCATTCTTTATGGGTGACATAATTATCAAATGCATTAGCAAGAAGCAAGGATGCATCACTCAGTCTACTACAGAAGAAGAGTATGTTTCTTTTTCTATAAACTTCTCAAATATTGCATGGATCAAGAAGTTGTTGGAAGGTATTCATATGAAGATCTTAGAACCAATAATTATCTATTGTGCTAACACCAGTGCCATAAAATTTTCCAAGAATCTAGTCATGCATGCAAAGACTAAACACATTTCCATCAAGTATCATTATGTGAGAGAACAAGTTCAAGAAAAAGAGGTAATACTTGAGTATGTGCAATCAAAAGAATAATTAGCTGATATCGTCACCAAGCCACTGTCCAAGGATACATTTGAGTACTTGAGAAAGAGACTAGGGGTCAAACCCTTGTCTACGCATTATTAATATGATTGAAGGCTGCATCAGCCTACATATTATTAGAATATCACACATGTTGATGCAAGAAAAGAGAAGAACTTCAAAGCTACATCTATATACAGACAGGTATATATCAGAACCAAGCACCAAAGCATATTGTTGTATTGTTGATGGATAAGGGAAATTCAAGGAATATATTATGGTTGGGAGAAAAATGATTGTTTGACATGAATGTCAGGTATTTGTAAGATATTTTCTTGGAATTGTTGTCAAAGAGAGAGAAATTATCCATATTATCACATTCTTCTTAGAAAAGGGAGAGAGATTATCCATTATCAGATTACTTCAATAGGGAAAGATCATATTATAAGGAGAGAAAATTGGATGGAAAGATTCTACAAAGGGAGAGTTCTAGACAATAGAACAAGATACAAAACAGGGAACATTCAAAGGAGAGAAATTGGCACAAGAAGAGGACTCAACACATCAAAAGATCAAGAGCTGCAAGAATCAAATCTAAGCTAAAACAGAGCTTACCGGAGATCAGACATTTATCGGTTATCAAACAAAAAGATTGGTAGTTTGATGAATCTCAACTATTGTGTTTCATATTGTATTAGAAATAGTATAGTGTGATAATATACTATCTTGCCATCAATGCTAAAGGGAGAGATTGCTGACATGTAATTGATTGAATGTTTGATAATGTTAAGTTGAAGATAATGCAAGACATTAAATCTGTTAATGGTTTGTATTGTCATTGATGTCAACTTGATATCATATGTATAGTCATGTACATAATGCAAAAGACTTCAGAGAATCAATGGAACAAAGTTTATGCTTTCAGAAATACATAAAAGTCCAGTATTCACTAAGTGACAGATAACACCGATAGAGTGCACACCATCGGTAAAGGCAAAGAAGAAAAGTTACAGTGATAACCAATAAGTAGAAGATAGTATTTCTCGATGAAGAAAAACCATAGGATGCCTGAGGAGTTGAAAATAGAGTTTCCCGATGAGTAAAAATCCAATCATTCCCGATGGATGGAGAGCCCAAAGCTAACTAGCATCATGCCGACAGAACTATAAGTTGTCACCAAAAAATAACTGCAGAGTTGACTGACGGAACAGAGAGCTCATAAATTGACAAAATATCTAGTTGGCAAGAGCTAAAGATAGACTTAACTGGTTGTTTTCTTTATTTTATTCGACCAGAGTTAAGTGATTGATTTAAAGAAGATTTGTAAAGTTGGCAAGAAGATAACTATGAGATAAATCAGGAGTTATGCTTTAAATAAAATTTTCTAGATTTTTTTTTATGCCAAGAATCAAGAATCAAGAAATAGTAAATATCATGTCTATATCAGAGACCAGCTTAATTCATTTATGAATGGGATTAAGGGGAGTGAATAGAAAGAGGATGCTAAAGAGAAACTGGTGAAGAATAAATTCATACAGTCCTAATCAATCAAGCTGAAGGAGAGTTAAAGAATTCTACAGACACTGATGAATAGTAAAGCACAACATCACAGAGCAGAAAGTGTGGAGCACAAAGAATTGAATTGATACAAATTGATCAAAGAGGTAATGTACTTAAATAGATCTGAAAATCTACAATTTAAATTTGCATTATGAATAGGTCATAGTGTTTCAGTTTAACCATTGAAGCATCAAGTCTCTTAACAGAGTAGGACTTAACAGTCTTCTATATATTGAGGTACGTTCCAAGGAGTGCCAAAAAGGTTGATTCATGAAAGTAGCATTGGATTTTCCTGATACCTATTGACAGTCTAAGAAAGAGGCTAATTCAAGGATGGTAGCAATAGATGCCCGATACTAAGTGACAACCTCTATGTATAAAATATTCTAATAAGGTCACACTTAATAGTGTGTTTGAAACCTTTAACAAGGTTGGCTCCTAACAGGGCTCACTTTAGAAGAGTGAAAATTTGGGGTACCAGTCCCAGTGGTTTTTCCCTTAATAGGGTTTCTACGTTAAAAATTCATGTGTTATGTGTGTATGATTCATTTCTTTATTGTTTTGTATCTGACATAGTTAACACTAGGTTGATCGGTATACTCTGCTTATTTACTAAGTTTCGGTATATAGTTATACTAGTTATCGGTAATCAAGGAGAATAAGGAAAGACAAGGAAAACTAACAAATAGTTAAATAATTATAAGTATTTCATGGCATGCATCTTGTAGGGACATAATAATGTAAGGTTTATTTGATTGGTGGTTAATGTTTGAAGGATAAAATTTTGAGGCCACTAATTCACCCCCCCCCCCTCAGTTATTACTAACAAGAATATGATCCAGAATCTGAGAATATGACCCCTGAAGAGGCTAGATAGCTAGTTAAATCTAGTGGCATGTTATTGGTAGAGGGATGGGACCTAGCTTTAGCCTTCATCATTGATCAAATCAGAAGGCAACTAGATATCAAGTTGTCAATAGAGACACAAGTAGGGGAGATGATTAAAGGTTGTGGTTAGAATGCACAATCTCAGACTCTAGCTATGTGGGCTCTAGCTCCCAAGAACCAAAAGCATCATTAATAAATGTACAAGAGAAGATGGAAGGGGATAATATAATTTGGTTTGTTCATAACATAGGGGATCTAGAAATTTTATAGGCCCTAACTCACTTTCCTCAGCTCGATGAGGAGAAAACTATTCAGATGTCCAATAGGTATCAAAAGTTATTTGATGAAACAAGCTTCATTGCGAAGGATAGAGAGCTAGGTTTGATAAAAAAATCATTGCTATGGAGAAAAAAATTATGAATGTAACTCAGAAGTTACAAGAGATCCCAGATTTTGTTCTTGCTGAACCTAAACAGGATGAGGATGCACTTGTGCAAACAGACAATACAGGGGATGCTTAGAAGGAAATGGAGCAGAAAGATACAAAGAAGAATAATGTGTCTTTGGAAGCCTTCTTTAATATTTGGAAATATAGAATTGACATCCTGAAGGATAAGGCTAACTTGTTCATGGAGCCTACAACAAGTTTCCTGGCCTACAGATTGAGGTGACAGATTTTGTTTCAACATTGAACCCTTATTTTGGGACTTGGTCAGTTAGGAATAGTTTATTTGAAAGGTTAGCATCCATGTAGCCACTTAGGGAATACTTGCCTTAAATAGTCACACAAGTAGGTGATGAGATAGAACAAATTGGGGTAACCTTGTCCTTTTTAAGGGCAAGGGAAAAAAAATAGAAACCAAATTAAAATTTTTTGGATCTGATTAGAACAAATTTATTCCTTCAATAATGTTAGAGGACAATCAGATCAAAGAAGTGGAGACATGGAGAAATGAATTTGATTCATTATTGCTTAGTAATGAGGAATTTTTTCTAACACCAATGAACTATATATGGAAAGGTTCAATAGAACCTTGGATGAGGCATTTAAGGTTGAGATAGATTTCAACAAATTTGTGACAGATGTTAAAAGCATACCAAATGATAGATGGGAGAGGCAAAAGACACAACTAGAAAGCATCCAAAGATTTATTTGGCATGTAGATGAAGGTGTTTTAGCATGGGATGTTCTTAGAAAGCCCAAGAAAAATAAGACTACAACAATTGACCTTGACATACTAGAAGAAGTGTAAAGAGGACACCTGGCACCTGATCTCTTAGCATAGGGAGGATAATTATCATAAAGACTAGTGTAAGTTAGCCTGAAATGGTGGTCACTAGATCTCATTACAACTACATGAAGTTATCCATAATATCAACAGACAAAGGTGCCAGCTATGGAAGTTTTGAAGATCAAATTTGATAGTCGAGAAGTTTTGTCTTTCCACCGTTCAAAGGTCTAACTATAAATTTCATCTTTTAATACCTTTAGGATTAGCTTAGCCATCTGAAGCTTGTTACATCCTTGATTTTTAAGGATTCCAAGATGGCTAATGCTCCATATATATATCAAGTAGTAACACATTGTAAAGGATGGTAAAATAAAAATTGCGAGGCAAAATTTTCAATTTTGTCTAGTTTTCAAAAGGTTTTTAGTCTATTTGGATGTATAGAATCATAAGGTTCTTAAAAAAATACATTGGAATTTCTTGTTTCAGATCTTTGATGTCCTATTCCATTTATGTTTCAGCTCTTGTATGTTTGATTTGTAATACATCTTAAATTTACCAGTTATAACGTAACTATGCTTTTATTTGTGAGTTTCTTTCAAGGAGGGATTAAATCTTGTAAATAGTTCCAGAGGGTTAGGTCTTTGTTCAAGAATTTGATACAGAGGTGTGAGAATGAGAGGATATTTTTTAAGGCATTATTTGGGATTTTATTTTTTTTCTAATTTTTTTTTTCTTTGTGAATGTATGTTCCATTATGACTCTTTGCCTGAGATTAGGCACTTGTCAAGTTTTTGACAATTAGTTATTATCATCAATCAATTCTAAACAAAATATTTTATTTTATTTATTAAGAACACATATGTCTAATTAATTTTATTGAGAAATAACATTCATTGTGGTGATTTCTGGAAGAGAGAATTAGTAGGTTATCCTTCCTATGTATAGAACTCAAAAATGAAGAAGGATGAGAATCCTTATTTCACTATTGTTTTCCCTTGTCATGTTCATAATCTAGCTTGTTAACCTTTGTATTAAAATGGTTATGTTCACCTACAAGATGTGCTATCATTTGTTGCAGTAAAAGGAAGGAAACAAATCAGTGTAATTTTAAGCCCACTATTGAGTTACTTAGAAATAATAATCAAAGAAAGGTATAAATGTCTGAGTGATATGGGGCTCAAAGAAGAATAAGGATTGTATCCTTGTTAATTATCCTTTTACCTGTATGAATCAAGAATTGGGAATCTAGGAGTCAATCTTGATAGCTATATTGTGATTCTACAAGAAAAAGTGCTAACAAGATCTATAAAATATCTAAAATCTAAGCCCTTCAAGAATAAAATCTGATCTCAGCCTCTACAATTCTGGAAAAGACCAGTCATTAATAGGAAAGAACATAGATTGGGATAAAAATTGATTAATAAAATGTCCAGGGCCCTAAAATAATATTCTTTACTTAAGTGCATTCAAGGCCGTGCAACTTTCATTCTCTTAGCATCCAACAGGTGTAAAAGAAAAAACACAAAGATCAAATTCTATTAATTATTGCTTTGTAATAATACATGAGCCACCACTTAAAAAACCTAAGATAAATATTTAAAAAATTGAAAAGCAGTTAAAAGGGTCATAGGCGGTGCGGTATTTTGTATCAATGATCAAGATCAAGACCTTTCTCTCTTTTAAAACTCAGTCGTAGATCTCTTTTTAGGCTACTTGGGCTTTCCAATGACATCCTTGGATAGGTGGTACCTTGGCACAATGCCTTGATCATTAGATATCAAGAACTTTATCTTTAAGTCTTCATGCCAACTACACAATCAAACTAAACTTGTCTGATCTTTACTTTTATCTCTGACTTCATCCCTTAACCTACCTTGAACTAGCCTTGAACACTGGTCAGTTGATTTAATCTTATCTCCAAGTCACCAGATGATTTCACTAACTCTAGTCAAATCCATAGATCATGGGCAAGCCATAGATTCTGATTTCATTAAATGTCCACAATCTCACTTCAGGAAACTCAACTTTACTTTGATCTTGACCAAAGTTCAACTGTAGATTCTACGACTAAAGAAATTTCCAAGTACCTGAATACTTTTTCAGACTCATGGTTTATTCTAAGACTTAGTTCAAACCCTCGATTTTGATCTTTATTTACAACTTAGATCATTCCTTGGAAAACATTACTTGTCTTTGACCTAACCATGCTTGAATTTGGTTCCATTCGGAGATCACATGACAACTAAGTCTCTAGTTCACTGAATACTCTTCCTAACTCGAGTTAAATTCAGATATTACATGCCAGTCACTAGATCAATTTAGCATCAATGGTCTGCACTTGATCCCTAAATCCTTCTGTACCTACATAAATCATCTAGATATTACGTGGAAACCCTTGATCATGATCTTGATCTATTGGTCACACTAAATCTCTAGATCTTCACGTACTTGACCTTTTGTTTCTAACATCATGTGCTAGCCTTAAGATCAAAATTACATGGATGGTTCAGATTTGATCTTGGATAATCCATCTTGGCTTAACTTGACCCAAGCTCTTATCTGGAGATTGTGTGACTAAAAGAAAAAAACATAACCTTGAGAAGTTAGCTTTAACTTGACTCAAATCTTGGAAAAGAGACATCACTTAATAACTCAACCTGATCTGGAAAACCATGGGTTCATTATGAGATTGCATGACTAAACAAAAAAACATAACCTTGGCAAGTTAACTTTAACTTGAGTCAAATCTCCGCAAAGAGACATCACTAAATAAATCACCCTGATCTAGAAAACCATGGGTTCATTATGAGATTACATGAGTGGAGAGATCTCCAAGTCATGAGAATTTTGGTTAACCTCAGAGTTTATTTTGAGACATAGCTCCATAAGATCAGAATAATACCAACATTCTAGATCTTTCCCTTATCAACTGAGCTCTTAACTTTATCTTGACTCAAGTTCATCTACATATTACGCGTAGACCACAAAATATTGCTCAAATCAATGACCATGATCCTTCCATGTAAACTCCACCTGAACTCTAACTTACCTTTCTTAACCACGATCAGATTAGGAGATTCAGTTACTAAAGGAAACTCAAATTCATGGAAAACATTGCCTACCTCAAGTTACATTATGAAGTCAAGCGCAATGCATCAGATAATGTCAAGAATAAAACTCAATCAATGGACAACACTGAATCTCCCAATGTTTGAGCTAACCTCATCTATCCAGCGATCACACACCAACTGCACATCTTTGTCCAGATCAATGACCTACACTAAATCTGCAAATATTTATGTACTTTCTCATTTCCTTCTGAGATCACATGCCAACCTTAGATCTTGATCTACATCAACGGCCCTCATTTAATCCTGAGACATTTTACTTAACCTCAAGTGCATTCAAAGATCACGCAACCAAAGAGAAAATGTAAACCATATCTTGACTCTGGGTCTATCTGGAGATCAGGTGACAAATTAAGTCTCGAATTCACCAGATAAAAGTCTTAATTATGAGTTTATTCAGAGATTACATGCACACCACAAGACTAGAAATAAGATAAACGACATGCGTTTAATCTCAAGATAGAAAGAGCATATTCCATTGTGTTCCAAGATCATGTGACAAAGAAAAGACCATTAAAAGGGAATATTCTTTGACCAAATACATGATAAAATGAAAACTTAAGTGTCTTAGAAAAAGGTAACTCAAAATTATAACAAGTCCATGAAGGGTTTAGGGATTTTTTTCTCAACAGCTGTAAATTTGAAACTAGGGTTTAAGAGTTTGCAAGATATAGCTAGATTCTTTCATCATTTAAAATAGAGTTTTCATAGAGAATTAGGGTGTTTTAGACCAGAGACCAAAAATAATCATAGAGGCATGTAATAAAAACATGAAACCTATAAATATTTTGCAAGTGCTATCAGGTCCCACAACTAATAGTTTGAAAGATGAACAATTGAGCATCTTTCAACTAAGAAACAATGCATGTTTTTGCACCAACCAAGATTGGCTTTCCAAATGGATTCTAAGTGGAATATCTTACAACTGAGGCATGTGATTTTATACCTTCCCAAGATGGTTCTTGTACACTTCATGGATCTCTAATATCTCTCACGAGCTCTGAGATATCGCTCTCAAAAAATTGTTTCCCAATTTGGCTTAGTACACCTTGGGAACACTTTGGTTTGATATGCATCAGAATGTTATTGATGTTTCACAAGAGAAAAAAGGTATTCACTAGAATTTACCTAGACAAATGGAGCTAATGGAGTTGATATTTTTCTCCCATGACAAACGGTTTGAAAGATGCACTATTGAGATACTTTCAATGGAGCAACAATGCAACATTTTGCATTAACTGAGATTAGGTCGCCAAATGGAATCTGAGTGGAAACTACCAAAAATAATCCATATTATTTTAGACCTTCCCAAGATGGTCCTTTTCCCCTTCACAGATCTTTTCTATCTCTCACGAGGTCTGAGATATTACTCTTCAAAAATCGCTTCCTAATTTGGCTTAGTGCATCTTGGGAACACTTCGGTCTGACATGCGCTGGAATGCTCTTGATGATATGCAAGTGAAAAAATGTATCCACTAGTTTTTACCTAGCCAACTAGAGCTGATGGAGTTGACGGTTTCATCCCATGATGAACGGTTTGAAAGATGTACCATTGAGCAACTTTCAACTGAGCAACAATGCAAATTTCTGCACCAACCGAGATCGGATCACCAAATGGAATCCAAGTGGAATCTATTTGAACTGAGCCACATGCTCGTAGAACTCCCCAAAATAGTCCTTATTCACTTCATATACCTCTGATGTCTCTCATGAGGTCTGAGATATTGCTCTCCAAAAATTTCTGCCCAATTTGGATTAGTGCAGCTTTGGAACACCTCGGTCCAACATGCGTCAAAACGTTCTTGATGAGACATGAATGAAAAAGTTATCCACTAGAATTTACCTGGCCAAACAGAGCCAATGGAGCTGGAAATTTTCTCCCATGACAAATGGTTCTTGATTCTCTCAAATCATTAGTGGTATGTTCAAAATTTGAACTATCAATTATTTTTTATTTTTAGTGGTATAGTCTCAAATTATACACTCTAAAAAATTCAATTCTTTTTAATATTCATCCACTCCTCCCAACAACCCAAAAAATCAAAATTTTTAAGTATTCTAACAACCCAACTCCATTACCATACACAACACATGTTCTGTGCCTCAATAAACTTATATGAATACAACATATTATGGATAAATATATCAATGTTATCAAAAGTATGACCTGTAGAATTACTCAAAATCATAGATACACAACCATATATAAAAAATAAGTATCATTTCCACTTGTAAAGTGTATAATTTTAATACATGGTACTTGATGAAATCTACATTCCAATCCCTGCATTTAGAAGGCACAAGAAAAGTTAATAGAGAAAAAAATAGATTATAGGTTGACAAAAAGATTATGAATGTATAAGTAAGTAAACAAACCAAATAAAATTAGTTTCACTTACCAACTGAAGTGTTCCTAAAGGGTCATATCTCTACTTGAGGGTATCCAAGATTTATTCATGATCAGTAGTACTAATAGTCCAAAGTTATTTTGTCTTTGGTTTTCCTTGATGTTTGCACAACTTAAAATTCGATGCTATAACAAGGTGTGAATACATGAGAATGGTTTTGTTCTTCTTGTAGTCTTCAAACACAAGAATGCAATTATTTCTAATCATGTATGTGTGCATCCATGTTTCCACAACAACATGTGATCATGTTGGATATGTTAACATATCATTAACTGTCATCGGTGTTGGTTGTATTTCTAGGTTTTGCCTTCTCTCCCTCGGTTCTATGGTTTTCCCTCTCCAGGTTTTCAAATTTTCATGTCTTATCAGCCTAAAACCTGTCAAAATATTCAAAGTCTTAAAACCCTGGCTCTGGTTCAATGTTCAAATTTGAAGAAAACCCTAAGGCATTGTTTGTGTTATATTTCTCAGTTACTTTTTGTTCCACTTAAGTCATGAGTTCTATTGCAATCGCTAAGTCACATAACTTAAATCAGCATATTCCTTTTTATCCCCGACTTTGTGATTAGCCTGTGTCGCATTGTCTCTTTTGAAAGCAGAATATTCCTAGTTTTTCCCCAGACTTTGCGATTCACTCTATGTCACATCGTAGCTAAATATTTTGAACGAAGTGGTAATATGTCAGTGGGACCACAGGTTAGTCGGGTGATCGCAAGATGTTTTCTGCAGTCAAGGAAATATTAAGAAACTTTGTGATTACCATTTATTGCATGATCACTGAATGAGTTTAAAGTAATATGTAATGCAAGGCCTTTAGTCACACAGTCTCCAGAAAAGAAGCCTGTTAAGTTCAAACTGCTGAGACTTGGTGACTAACCGTCGGAGGTTTAGCACAAAGCATAGTCGAGTTGTTGCCAGCTACAGAGTGATGACTTAGTGCTCCATTGTGCAGTAAGAGAATGAATGATTTTGTGACATGTGTCATAAGGCAAGTGGATATTAAAGTTTTATCGCATGGTCTCCAAAAGGAGAAAATCGAATCAGCGACAACGAGACTAGGTGCTTTTCCTTTTGTCACGATGTCTAAGAAAGATTTAAGGGTATACTAAAACATTTGGTGATTAAGTGACGACCATTGGATAAAGAGATCAGAGAATCTGATGATGGTTGTGAAGTCTGAGAATAAAAGTGTTCGAGGGGAAAATTCCTCCCGACTTGGCAATTAAGGTTTTTCGCACAGTCATCAGATGAGAAAAGGGGCACATACAACCTGTCATGATACTCAGATTTTGTATTCTGTGATCGGACGACTAGGTATAGTCGCATAGTCTTGATAAGAAACAGAAACATTTGGCGACTAAGGTATAACCATAAAGGGTTAAAGGTAACGGTTAGTCGCGGGGTCTCAGAAAGGATAAAGAGTTAGTGTTAACTATGCGCAACTATGATTTCTGCAGTGTCACGTGATCGCCAGATGGTGACTTGGGTTAGCCAAAGGAAGAAAATCGTATTGTCGCAATGTCTCAGGATAAACCATTGGTTATTGACTAAGGTCCATGACAAAGAGATAAAGTGTAGTCGCACAGTCGCCTGATCCCGAAATTTAAAAATGGTGGTAGTTTTTGATGTGATGGTATGAATCATTCGCTAACCAATCACAGGCTTGTATTTTGATTACTGTGCAAAAAGAGTAGCTGAGATGTAACACAGTTAGCAAATCACACTGTGACATGTCAACTCATTTGAATATTATAAGGTTGTTTCGAGGATTCACTTTTATGAATTTGATTTCCTATCACGCTCATGCAACTACGGCTAGGCTTTCATTCAAGTTCACAGTATGTCGAATTAAAGACAAAAGTGATGTTTCCAAATTATGAGCTGCGTACTTTGAATGATGGCTATAAGGAGTTGATGGTACATTCAATTTCATTCACTAAGTTTTAAGATTTCAGAGCCCAAGTGTTAAGTTTTCAGAGAGAAGAGGTATTTTTCTCAGTTTGCAGTGTTTTCAGTCTTGATCAAAAGGTTCCAAGTTTCAGAAAATTGTGCACAGGACGGTCAGCCAATCTCAAAGATTAATTTGTTTTAGTATCAGCAAGGAGTAGGAGATTCAAGGTATTGCAAGTATGAGCGGGGCTGTTAGCGTTGCTTCAACAAGTGGAGGAAGTGAGGAAGAGAAAAAGGGAAAGGCGAGTTTTTTTGATGAATTCCTCCATCTCCTGCCTGGTTCAACACAGAATAAGAAGGCTAATGCTAATGTCCTCATTGATGAGTATAAGGATATTCGAGATGCTGTGACTCTAGGAATGACAGGTTTTTCCCTCTTCAATTGTTTTTATAAGAATTCTGATAAGCCCATCCTAGTATCAAACCCTTGGACCTATGGTTTAGCCAGGTTACTTGTTCCTGATGTCTTCCTAGATGTAGACTTGTTCTTAGACCTAGCCAATCACTATGAT
>MU224431.1:1319270-1368788 GCA_018584345.1 Thuja plicata | reverse complement strand
TTTTGTATTTCAATTTTGTCATCATGGATGTTAATAATTTAACTCCTCAGAGATTCTACCAATCAGCACCAAATCCTATCCAATTTTTGGTGAGGGTTTGGAATTACACTTCTAGGGAGTGTGACTATTGTTCCTTTCAGAATTGGATTGTGTATCCAATGGTGCAAAGTTTGGGAACAAGAAGAACAATAATCCCATTAAAGGTTATACAACTACTTAGGCCCTATGATTATACAGATAGCTAGCCTAGAAAGCACAATTGGGGTGACTTCTTTATGGAAGAAAATTACACAGTCATCAGGGTATATGGGTGTATTCACCCACCTCAGTTATTACCATATTATGTGCCTGCAAGAGTGGCTGCAATGGAATTCATATGGCAGTTGATGTTAACAGATAGTGAACACTTTGCACCACACAAGAAGGGGACTCTAACCCCTAGGCAGTTTAAGATTTCTCATTTCACAATTGGCAAGGGTGCCATTGATGCAGTTGGTCAATGGTTGGAAAAAATACAAAATGGGGGCAGCCCCTTATAGATACATTGACCCAGAAGGTTTCATGACAGGGGTTAGAAAATTGTAGACACCTACAATGCCTAGTACAAAGGTCAACTATGAGTGCATTGAAGAAGAGGAACATCATAGATGAGGATGATATTCATACAAGAAGACTGAGAATCCAAGAGTTGCTAAAACTTGACAAGCAAATAAAGAGAAATGGGTTGTCTTTTGGGGGTTTTAACCCTGACCTCCGATATTTTGATAGGATCAAATCCATGATAGAAAACTATTACGTGCTTATAGAGAAACTTGATATAGCACTTGACAAGAAAGGTGCTAAGACACCTGATCATTCAGAGTCTGAATATGATAGTGGTAGTGACAGTGATTATGCACGTCCTACTATGTATCCTTCACCACAACAAGCATCACAGCAAGATATAGCTGAAATACCACAATTGCAGGGAGCAGAGGGTCACATTGTTGATTTAACATCAGTCACCCAGCCTGATGATGTAGAGGAACCTGCTGCAAAGAGGCAAAAATTGGAAATAGGGAAGCCTTTAGTACAAGGAAAAAGTAAGAAAAAGGATAAGGCTAAGGCCTTAGTACCAGGGAAAATATTATATGAACATAACCTAAGAAAGGCAATCAGGGAAGGAAAGAAGAAACAGCCTAACCTAGATGACAATGTTGAGCTGCCACTTAAGGCTTGTGTTGATGAAAGATTGATTCATCAACAAAAATTTCTGAGTGATGATAGCTTTGTTAAAACAGAGGAGTTTAGAGACTTCCTACGATGGCATAAGATAGAGAAGATCAGATCCCAATTGACAGTGGATGGAAAAGAGACAATAAAAAATGAAGCCCCTAGTGGCTTTACAGTCTTATGATCCAGAGAGTGAGGATATTTCACCCAAGGAAGCCAGGAAGATGGTGCTAGGTAGTGGAATACTGTTGGCTGAGGGATGGGATTTGGCAACTGCCTTCATCATTGACCAAATCAGAAAATAGCCAGATCTCAAGATGGCTAGTGAGGTCCAGATGGGAGATGTAATAAAATGGTTTGGGTATAGTCCAAAATCCCAAGCTTTTGCAATGTGGAGCTTGAGCCCAAAAGACCAAAAGCCCCAACTGGTAAATATTCAAGAAAATATGGTGGGCAATCAAATGGTCTGGTCTGTACAGAATACAAGGGATTTGGAAATCTCCCAAATCATGACACATTGGGCTCACTTGAATGAAGACAAGACTAAGAAATTGTCTGAAAGGTGTAGCACATTGTTAGAAGAGCCAAGTGCATTGTCTAAACACAGGGAGCTGTGTCATATACACTTGCACCAGCAGGATCAGGTAAACAAGAGATTGCTCAAAGAGTTAGAAGAAAATCCTGAGGTGGTATATGTACATGCACAACAACCTCCATTGCAAATTGAGGATAAGTCTAAATTAGAGGAGGCTGTTGAATAGGAAGCTAATAAAGAAAATGGAAATACAATTGCTTTGAGGGCATTAAAGGGTATACTACAACACAAAATTGAGATTCTAAAGGATAAAACTGATGTTGTACTCAATGCATACAATAAACTACCAGGTTTGCATACGGAGGTAATGGGGTACCTTGATATTTTGAACCCTTACTTTACTAAATGGTCTGCTAGGGAAAAGTTATTTGAAAAGTTAGCATCTTTACAAGCCATAAGACCAGATTTTCCTGAAATAGTAACTGAAGTTGAAGATGAGATCAAAAGAGTTAATATTGCTCTCTCATTCTTTAAAGGTAAATTAAACCAGATAGAGGTTAATTTGAGCCTCTTTTCAAATGATTTTAATAATTTTATTCCTTCCTTAAGGGGAGATGATGATCAAGTAAAGGCTGTAGATGCCTGGAAGAATGAATTTGACAGCAAAATGCCTAGTGATGAGGCATTTCTCTTGGGAGCAGATGTTGATATTGAAGGATTCAATAAAATATTGGATGAGGCTTTCAAAGCAGAGACTGACATCAATAAATTCCTACTAGATGTCAAGAATATCACTGATGCTAGATGGGATTGACAAAAGGTGCAAGTAAAAAGTACTGAAGACTTCAAGTGGCCATCAGATGATGAAGTAAAAGCATGGGAAGTGATGACTACACCCAAGAAGAAGAAGCCAATAGTGGATGAAGAAATTTTGGATGATGAGTAAGAATGACTACTTGGTACTTCACCATTGAAGACAAAGAGAGCAGTTATTTTAAAAGGAGAATGTAGGTAAATCTGAGAGCATGTTCATCCAGAATTGACATAACTGCTGCTATCTACTAAGTACACTATGAGATCAAGTCGCAAGATCAGGAGAAGAACAAAGAATATCTTATTCTATCTTTTTGACTTGGTCATTCCACCGCTTCTTCTCTCTCTTTCTTTTTATCTCTCTTGTAACTTTAGGGTTAGGTTTTCTATGACCATCCTAAGCTTGTTGCATCCTTAAGGGATTCCAAGATGGTCAAAAACCTATATATAGCAAGAGAGTTGTAAATTTTACAAGAGGTCTTTGATGTTGGAAATTTTTGGAGAAGGAGATAATATATTGTAGAATTCAAATGTTTTGAACCTCTGTCTATCTTTTGAAGTTGCAAAATCACTCATGTATGAAAGCTGGATCATATAAATAAAAATACAGTGCAATTTTACTCTCTTCAATTGCTATCTCTTTATTCTCTATGTATGCTCTTTATGTTTAAGTTTGCAATGCATTCTGAAGCATTTTGGTTATTAGGTAACTATCTAATTGCTTGCAAGTTTCTTTTAAGGAAAGAACTAAGTTTTGTGAGTAGTTTCAGTGAGCATAATAGTTTTTAAGGATTTGATACAATCATTTAGAGGTGACAAGGTAATTTTTAAGGCAACTTATTTGAATTGCATGTGGGTTGTAAGGCAGCCTACTGTATTTTGTTTCTATGAGATCTTAGTTTATTTACTCTATAACCCAAAGGATAGGCACTGGTCTAGAAATTGGTCTGATAACCCATTATCATCCAAGTCATTTCAAGGCATCAAAACCAATTTAATCAAAATATTCTTGTTACTAAGAACAAATAAACTGAACTCAGTAAGGACTCATGTCAGCAGGACAGTGTCTATTTTATTGATTCCTTGGAGAGTGAATCATTAGGTTATCCCTCCTAGAAGAAAAGGAAGAAGGATGAAAGTCCTTATCTCACTGGTGTATGTTGTTAAAACCATATCCTGGCTTATAGTACTCTATTTTAAATTATTTATTGCAATCTCTCGAGTATTATACAAGTTATTACAGTGAGGTTTTTAGCACATAACCTGTGAATGAAACAATCCACTAAATACGTAGACTGAGATATCAGTAATCTTTAAAAGGTAAAACCTGCCTGAGTCTATGGAGCTCAAAAATGAAGAAGGATCTTATCCAATCCTTATAAATTAGTCTTCCTCTTGCCTAAAAGAGGTTGCAACTGAGTGTACAAGGTATACAGTCATCATTAGGTAAGTGTTGCAAGAAAAAGAGCTAACAATCAGTTTGTGCAAGTTTCTTCTTTCCTCATACACAACTTGCTAACAAGTAATATAATCTCTCATCATTCCACTATGGTGTAACCAATGCAAAGAAATGTAATGGATGTATAACATCTAAAAGATGGTCATTGTCAAGGGAACAATCCATGTCATCATTTATTATAGATAGTGTGAGAGATAAAGGAGTTAGATAATATGGAACCCATGTATTGACCCACTCACTTGATTCACACTAATCCAAATAACACTGAACACACCTCGAACAAAAACAAGCCAACTCTTGTGTCCAAAGGGTTGTTGTACTAGCATTTGAGATTCTAATGAATGAATTTTTTAAGAATCTTTCATGGTTTAATAATCAAACCTATCTCCTATTATTTCCAACTCAATCAACCAAAATAATATTCACACCATTGAATCAAGAGTCCCCCTATGACAATGTTGAAGTACACCAATAAAAAACAAAACAAGCATCAAGGAGTTTTGTACCTCAAATCCTCAATTGCTCCTTAACTAGAGCTCTCTTTACACATGTACCTACTCCATCACGCTCTCCTTTTCTATGAACAACCTCAAAAAAACTCCAAATATGAGGTACACCTCTCTCTACATTCATTCTAGACAACCACTAAAACATACGAACATTTTTGAATTGACTTGTGTAGTTATCTGACCAAATGATATTTCTATCCATAGCAATATCATTTTCCCACATCCACTCAAAATAATTCTCAAAGAATTGTTGGACATATTTGTGAGAGTGACATCTATCATCTCTGATATATAAATGGTATTCTCTAATTATCTTTCGGTCATGTTTTGTACTATCAGGGGAATGTCTATATGTTAAGTGCATAAAAATAGCAACTTGAATAGAATTGTAATATTGAGCTTCCAACTCATTTTAGGGCAGTAATGTATAGTTCTTTGAAAATTCAACAACCGATATAATAGTTCTAATCCGGAAAGTGTCCTTACAAATCCTGAATTGTTGATCCAACCACTAAGACCTGTGACTATGCCTTGCATACTTGTAAAAAACATTCTTCTTGAAATCTGAAATAAAATCAGCTACATTGCATTCTTTGTAACCAACTCACATCTAGAGCCTTCACCTCGACTTTTCAATGTATATTTAACATTTTCATATACCTTTTTTTGGACAATTGACTCTCCAAAATCATGTTCGCAACTCTCATGAAAACATGAAACAAACTTCACTAGCCCACCATACTCTAAGAACTTTTAATTTAACAGATCTTATCTATAAAAGAAACATCCATCATCTCTAGGACATAAAAAATGATCTAGCAAGTCTCTTTATGATTTTGGAAGAGAACTTGCACCACACTCCTCCAACATTTCACTAGTATGCAAAGTAAAATGAATGGATCATAACAATTTGTGGTGCATTGAAAACTCAACATGATATTTGCAACAAAAAGTATTTCAAATCTTAAGAGGCACACAGAAAAGGCTTGAATATTTCAAAATCTCTTTGTGATATTTTCAATGTTGGATGTGTCTCAAAAAATGTTTTGAACAACATTGTTTTACACACCTCAAAATAATGTTTTGGATGCAGGGTGGGGTCTTGAATGCCAATTCTCAACTTCAAGACATCCTTCACATTTGGTGACACTCTTGAGTTAGATTGCCAAAATAGTTGAATTTGATCATTGACATCATCGGTAAGTTTCTTATTACAACATGGAAGTCTCCCACCATAAGCCCATGTATTTTTTTAAAGAGGATCATCAAGTCTTTGTCTTCTTGCAAGTGCTCTATCCACAGTTTTATGATTTAGGTTCAAGTCAACACAAGTTTGTCTCATCAAACAAGCCTTTCTCAAATGATGACATACTAAGAAGGTTGTAATAACCCTCCTAGAATCTCTCTTATCTTTTTCCTTGGTATTCTTCCCAATGGAATTTAGAGCACTAAAAAAATTTCTCACAATAATAGCATTCCTCTCCTTTTTCTTGTTCACAATAATCTTCAATTTGACTAGTATAGGTCTCATCTTCTGCATCTTTAACAACTACAAAAACATTTGACATTTCTCAACCAATGTGTTGTGGCTTAAAATTGATCAAAAAGTTATGAAACCCACAACTGAATGGTTCTTTTTGATCTCTTTCCATCGAAACTTCTCATTATGTTCTCATAAATTTCAAGCAACCATTTTGTTGTTCTTGAAGGTCTCAAATTTGAAGTTTGTCTTTCTTCCTCACAAGAGACTTCATTTCTCATATAATTTGGATATGTGTAACATTGATTTGGTTCTTTTTCACTATTATCATTGTCAATTGCTTCATATTCAATTAGTGGATTTTCATTGCCAATGTCTACACTTCCATTGTCCACATCTACATGTTCATTTTCAAATCCTACATTTTCATCTTCAATCCATACATTATCATTTTCATTATTATTGTCATAAATAATTTCATTCATGTTCTTCTTCACTTGAAAATGAATTTAAGGGTGGTCCTATGCCCTCAACTTCATTAATATTTAGCATTCCTTGTCTCTTGTTCTGATGGGCAACCCTATCCATTTCTCTATACACTTCAATCTCTTCATTTGTGAGCTTCCTCTTCTGTTTATTCTTTTGATGACTACTACTCCCCATGGTGAGACCAAAAAGGAGATGAAAAAATCTTTAATACTAGAGAAATTCCAACAAAAATGGTGTAAAAATTAGTTTTTTCTCTTCCACCGCTGCAATCCCATGATATTCTCTACAAAAAATGTTGTTCTTAGACTGAGGGATCTAGAGAATCATATTTTTATTATGGATGTCAGTAAAATAAATAAGATATTTGATAATATTTGATATTCAATATTATCAGATATCTTATATTATTGGATATCCAAAATCTCTCATTCAAAATTTTCTTCCCCTCAAATTTATAATTTTCAACTTTTTCATTTTCATCCCATTTTGAATATTTATTTTACTTTTTCATAACTATTATAAATTTTATTTTATAATATTACAATCTCTCTCTCTCTCTCTCTCTCTCTCTCTCTCTCTCTCTCTCTCTCTCTCTCTCTCTCTCTCTCTCTCTCTCTCTCTCTCTCTCTCTCTCTCTCTCTGATTGAGAGATAACTAGAAATTCACCAATCTCTAGGGTCTTAATGATCTAATCTCCTTAATACAGAGATAACTAGAAACTCATCAATCACTAGGATCCTGATGATCCAATTTCCTTTCAAAAAATGAAAAAAATTTCAAAGGAAAATAACATCTCTAAATAGTAAACTGTATATGAAAACATTTGACAACTTCTTAACAAATGTTTTATCATCTTGCACTCTCTCTAGTAAATCAATCATAAGTTTGTCTGTATTGTCTGTACAATCAAGAAATCTTAGCAATATCTTCAATATACTTCATATATGTTGTACTCAATCTCACATCCTCTGTAATTACCTTCATGTCTTCCTAATATAACAAACATAAAAAAATGTCAACATTGTTAGCATAGTCTTAACACAAATTCAACATCAACCTTAGCACAGGTCACTTTCACACTTTACACATGGTTTAAAAAAAAAATTTGGTACATTCCAAAGATTCCTTTAACTAACACAAATCATCATAATCCAACAGGTCGGTCCTTTAATCTGTAACTTACCCTATCACTAGTGTGTGGGTTTGACAATGAAATTGTTTCCACACTACTTCCTTACATGTTCTTCATTACCAAATATCTATTCATTTATAAAAAAATCCCTTGGGGTATAAAACATATTTTGTTCTATAAAAAAAAACTACAAATCTTGGAAAGATCACAAAGACTCAAACATATTAGAATTACTATCAAAACTCTAGAATTTGATATCTGAGTTGGCTAGGGCATCATTTTTCTCATGTTACACAAATATATTTCAACCCTAACTTGATTTATTTTAAATAATAGAGAATGAACTATAAAATACCAAATTTATAGAATTTTGTAATGGTTACTTCCAAGGACATGAGCAAACCTTTACAATCAATCCAGAATTGAGGGTTTGGAACCCATTTTCACTAAACTTCATGTATCTTCTTGGAAAAAATTATAACATGATCTAAGTCAAAGGTATTTCATCATTAAACATTTAAAAATAAAAAAAAATGTTATTCAATCCATTTTCATTCGTTAAAGTACTCCATAACAACAAAACTATGATTGGAAACAAAAGACAACAAAGATGTACAAAGAAAAAATACTTTATTGAGTTCTTAAGGTTACAAAACATTACGAGACTTTGATGAAATTCCTCCTTTCCTTATTGGCCCTTTTAGATGGTTGATCCTCCATACAAAACCTTTGAAATCCTCTTTACTGTCACCACATGTCTATAGATTGGTGATGGTCTGAGATCTAAGGATTGTGACTTCTCCAAAAGCCCAACTTGAATACCATACCCTCATTCGAACACTACAAGTATTTTATATGATTTTTGATAGTTTTTAACTTCCACAAAAAACTTCAAAATCTTACCACCTGACTATGACAACTTTCGGTGGAACATTTGCAAAGTTCCAATTTTGCAATATTGCACTTTTTACATCTTTTATGCAATGTTTGCAGGTTTTATAAACAACCCCAAAACTCTGTGAAAACCCTCAAAACATGTCATCATGGACAATAAAGGAATTTTTACATCATATTTACCCTTCTATGGGTCATTTCAAAATTTTTGACCTCCTAGACCTATCTAGGACCTTGTTGAAAACTTTTGTAACTTCATTACAATTCTTGATCTGACCTTTACAAATGGATTCAACATGAATCAAATCATTTATACAAATGATCAAAATGACAAAAAATCATTAAGACATATTTTACTCTTGATGATTCTTTGACGTTCTATATTAGGTGCCCCTTCACCATACTACTGGCCTTCAAATCTTTCTAGGTCTCTTGGAAAAGTGAATGCAATAACTTGCAAAAAAAATTGACTGCAAATTACATCTTGAACTTTGGCTTCTTCTTTGTATTTATGTGTATCCTTGCCTCTTTTTCTTATTCACCATGTCTTCAAGCTGAAACTCCCATAAATTGATTACATATGGCTTCTCTCCAAGGTACACCAAACCAACTACCTTGCCCCACCCAAAATTCCTTTCTCTACCTCTCTCCCTAGGTCTTCTGGCAGTCTGACAGATCTCCATGACTACCACCTTCAACTAGTGGACCAAAACCTGCAATGACAAAATTATTAGAAAGAATTAAATAAGAATAACATAGGGCTAGATCCTAGTGTTCATTTCCTCCCTTAGTGGTCTACCCACATAGTCAGGAGCTTCTAGCTTTGATACCACTTGGTGTAGAGAACTGGAAACTCATCATCTACTAGGAGCCTAATGATCCAATCTCCTTGACGTAGCGATATAAATGGAAAAAACATGAATCCCTAGGATCCAGATGATCCAATCTCCTTCAACAAATGAAAAAATTGATAGAGGCAAATAACATCTCTAAACAGTGAACTATATATGACAACATTTGACAACTTCTTAACAAATGTTTTGTCAACTTGCACTATCTCTAGTAAATCAATCATGACTTTTTCTGTAATTTCTATACAATCAATATCTCTTATATGTACCTTTAATATACTTAATATATGTTTTAATAAAGCTCACATGCTCTGGAATTACCTTCATGTCTGCCTAATCTAACAAACATAAAAAAATTTCAACATTGTTAGGACAGTCCAAACACCAATTCAACATCAAGGAATTTTTACAACATATTTACCCTTTTATGGGTAACTTCACAAATTTTGACCTCCTAGACCTATCTAGGACCTTTTTGAAAACTTTTTAACTTCATTACAAATTGATTCAACATGAATCAATACATTAATACAAATGATCACAATGACTTAAAATATCATTAAGACTTCTTTTACTCTTCATGAGTCTTTGACCTTCTAGATTAGGTGCCCCTTTTTTGTACTTTATGTATAATCAAGTTAACTTATTTGTAGCTTCAATATGCTTCATATATTTTGTACTCAAGCTCAAATTCTCTGGAATTACGCTCTCACAAGTCTCTGATACAAACATCAAAATTGTCAACATTGTTAGGAGAGTCCTAACACCAATTCAACATCAACCTTGGAATTGTTCCCTTTCACACTTTACATGTGGTTTAATATTTTTATTTGGTACATTCCAGAGAGTCATTTCATTGACACAAACCATCAAAATCCAGTAGGCTAGTCCTTTAATTTGAAACTTACCATGTCACCGATTTTTGGGTTTGACGATGAAACTCTTTCCACACTATTTCCTTACACATTATTCATTACCAAATATCCATTCATTTATAAATATTACATTTGGTTATACAATATTATTTTGGTCTATAAAATACAACCACAAATCTTGTAAAGATCACAAAGACTCAAACAGATTAGAATTACTATCAAAATTTTGGAATTTGACTATCACATTCGACTAGGGCATCACTTTGCTCATGTTAGACAAATCAATTTCAACCCTCACTGGATTTATTTGAAATTATGGATAATGAACTAAAAAATACCAAAGTTATAGAATTTTCCAATGGTTACTTCCAAAGCTATGAGCAAACCCTTACAATCAATCTAGAATTGAGGTTTTGGAATCCGTTTTGACTAAAGTTCATAGATCTTCTTGGATTATTATTGGAAAAAATTTTAACATTATCTAACACAATTTTATTTCACCATTAAACATTTCAAAATCATAAAAAAGGGTTATTCAATCCATTTCCTTTCCTTAAAGTACTATATAACAACCAAACTGTGACTGGAAACAAAAGATAGCAAAGATGTACAAAGAAAAAATCCTTTATGGAGTTCTTAAGGTTAAAAAAAATTACAATACTTTGATGACATTCCTCCTTTCCTTCCTAGCCTTGTTACATGAAAAATCCTCCATAAAAAACCTTTTAAATCCTCTTGACTGTCACCACATATCTGCAGATTGGTGACAATCCGAGATCTAAGGATTGACTTCTCCAAAATACCAAATTGAATAGAATACCCTCGTTTGAACATTACAAGTGTTTTATATGATTTTTTATGGTTTATAACTTCCACAAACAACTTCAAAAATTGACCACCTAACTATGACAACTTTTGGTGCAACATTTGCAAAATTGCAATTTTGCAATATTGCACATTTTACATCTTTTATGCAATCTTTGTATTTTTGTTATAAAAAACCCCACAACTTTGTGACAACCCTCAAAACATGTCATGATGTACATTTAATGAATTTTTACAATATATTACCCTGATATGGGTCATTTCACAAATTTTGACCTCCTAGACCTATCTAGGACCTTGTTGACAACTTTTGTTACTTCATTACAATTCTTGATCTGACCTTTACAAATGGATTCAACATGAATCAATACAATTATAAAAATGATTACAATGACTTAAAATATCATTAAGACATATTTTACTCTTCATGAAACTTTGAACTTCTAGAGTAGGTACCCTTTGTCCTTACTCTCCATACAATCAAACGCTCTTATTTTTGTAGCTTCAATATACTTCATATATGTTGTACTCAAGCTCACATGTTGTGTAATTACCTTCTCACAAGTTTCTGACACAAACATCAAAAAATATCAACATTGTTACGATAGTCCTAATACCAATTCAACATCAACCTTGGCACTGGTCACTTTCACCCTTTACACATGGTTTAACAATGTTATTTGGTAAATTCCAAAGAGTTATTTCACTGACACAAACCATCAAAATCCAATAGGCCAGTCCTTTAATCTAAAACTTACGTTTTCACTGGTTTTTAGATTTGACAATGAAACTGTTTCCATATTATTTCCTTACACATTATTCATTAAAAAATATCCATTCATTTATAAACGTTACCTTGGGGTATAAAATAGTCTTTGGTTCTATAAAACACAACCACAAATCTTGTAAACATCAAAAAGACTCAAACAGATTAGAATTACTATCCAAACTCTTGAATTTGACTATCATAGTCGGATAGGGAATCACTTTTTCTCACGTTACACAAAGCCATTTTAACCCTAATTGGATTTATTTGAAAGTATGGAGAATGAACTACAAAATACCAAAGTCATATAATTTTCCAATTGTTACTTCCAAAGCTATGAGCAAACACTTAAAATCAATCCAAAATTGAGAGTTTGGAACTCATTTTGACTAAACTTCATGGATCTTCTTGGATTATTATTGGAAAAACTTCTAACATGATCTAAGATGAAGGTGTTAGTAATAATTGAGAGGGGGGTGAATCAGTGGCCTCAAAAATTAATCCTTAAATCAACCCTTAAAACTTATAAACACAAATTATGCCTCTAGTTATCTTTAGTCCTACAAGATGAATGCATCCATATAATTATATCAATTTACTACTTGTCTGAATGCTTTGTAAAACCTTCTTTCATATGTTTATCGATAAGAAGTCTTTCATTTACCAAAACACAGTAAATAGCTAGAGTATACCGATCCATCCAGAATTGCATATATGAAATGTAAAACAATAAAGTAATGAAACATAAACACGTGACACATGGATTTTTAATGTAGACACCCTGTTAAGGGAAAAACCACTGGGACCGGTACCCCAAATTTTTAGTCTTTTGAAGTGAGATTGGTTAAGATCCAACCCTATTAAAGGTTACAAACACACTATTAGGTGTGACCTTGTTAGAGGATTTAAAAGATAGTTTTTCACCTAGTATCTGGCATCTAATGCTCCCATCCTTGATCAAACACTCACTTGGCCTGTCAATAGGTATCAGGCATATCCAATGCTACTTTCTATCATCAAACTTTTTGATACTCCTTGGGATGTATCTCAATTACAAAATAATTTTAAGTCCTACTCGGTTAAGAGACTTGATGCTTCAATGGTTAAACTGAAACATTAAAGTGATTTGTTCACATATACAACTTAATTGCAGATTTTTAGATCTATTGTAAGTACATTAATTCTCTGATCAATATAATCAATTCAATACCTTTGCTCCATATTGTTCTACTCTGTGATGTTGTCTCACTGTTAATTGGTGTCTGTAGAATCTAGCTCTTTCTTCAGCTTGTTGATCAGGGCTGAATGAAGACTTTCTTCTCCTTCTGAATGAAGAAATGATTCACCATTTTTTGGCTTTCTTGACTCTTCGTGTGATCCACAATTCTTTCCATTTAGATTTAAAGAAAAAATCTAGTATTATCTCAAAGAGATCTTCTTGCCAACTGGACAAAGCAACTTTAAATTCTTTACTTATCATCGGCTTTATCTGGTTGATTAAAACAATGATAACTATCAGTTAAGTCTATTTTTAGCTCTTGATAGCTAAGCATTTTTCATTTTTGAACTCTCTATTTTGTAAGTCAACAATTTAGTTAGTCATCGGTGATAACTGACTGTTCTGTTAGTGTGACTTTAGTTGTCATCGAGATCTTTGTCCTTGTCTTTTGCATCAGGAAACACTATAATTTTGTCCATTGGGTTACAATGTGCATTCTTCATTGGGAAACACTGTAACTTTTCTCATCGGTAATGTTGTGAATTTGCTCATCGGGAAACACTGTGAATTTTCTCTTTTAATCTATTCATCGGTGTGCACTCCATCGGTATATGCAATCACTTTGTGAATACTTGACTTATATGCATTACTGATAGCATAGCCTTTGATTCATTGGTTCTTTGAAGTCTTTGGTAGTATTTCCATGACCATACAGATTATATCAAGTTGACATCAATGACAATACAATACATTAACTAATTTAATGCCTTGCATGTTCATCAACTTAACATCTTCAAACATTCAATCAGTTATAGTTCATCAATCTCTCCCTTTGGCATTGATGGAAACACACTACATTATCACACTATATTTTTACTAATACAATATGAAATATAATAGTTGAGGTTCATCAAACTACCAATATTATGTACTATAACCAATACAAATATCTAGTCATCGGTAAGTTCATATAACTTAGATTTGATTCTTGCAGCTCTCTTTCTATCTTCAATCCCTTTACTGGATAGATGTAGAATCTTTCTTTCTCTAATGTCATGTGTTCTCCTCCTGTGTCAAACTCTCTCCCTTACACTATTCTGCTTTCTTTGATGTCTCTTGTGAGCAATTCTTTCTTTTGTATGTACTCTCCCTTTCATGTTACATCTCTCCCTCTGGATACTATGATGGATATAATCTCTTCTTGAAGTATAATCTCTCCCATGGATATAATTTCTCCCTGAGTGATTGAGTGATAGTGGATATAATCTCTCCCTTTGATAGCAATGCAAAACAAATATTTTTGACAGTAATGTGAAATAAATCCATTCTATCCATAATATACTCCTTGAATTTCCCAGTCCATCGGTAATACAATAACTCTGGTGCTTGGAGTAGATAAATACCTTGTTGTGTGTAGATTTATTGAAGTCCATTTCTCTTATTGCATCAACATGAATGATATTCTGATAATATGTAGGCTGATGCAGCCTTCTAGTCATTTTACTAGCTAGTAGACAAGGGTTTGACCCCTAGTATCTTTCCCAAGTACTCAAATGCATCCTTGGGTAGTGGCTTGGTGAAGATATCAGCTAATTGTTCCTTGGATTGCACATACTCAAGTATCACCTCCTTTGCTTGAACTTTTTCTCTTAAATAATGATACTTGATCGAAATATGCTTTGTTTTAGCATGCATGACTAGATTTTTTGAAATGTTTATTGTACTTGTATTACAACAATAGATAATTACTGGTTCAAGCATTTTCATATGCATAGCTTCCCGTAAATGTTTGATCCATGCAATATTTGAGCAGTTTGTAGTAGCAGCAACATACTCTACTTTTGCAGTAGACTGAGAGATGTATCCTTGCTTCTTGCTGATCCATGTGACAAGTCTATCACCCATAAAGAATGCTCCTCTAGTTGTGCTCTTCTGGTCATCAATATTTCCAGCCCAATCAGTGTCAATAAAGACCTTAAGTTCAAATTTTCCTTCTCTTCTATACCATAAGCCATATTCCTTGGTATTCTTTAGATATCTTAGGATTCTTTTCACAAGAGTCATATGTGATTCCCTTGGATTAGCATAAAATCGTGCAACTATTCCTACTGCATGTGCAATATCTTGTCTATTATGTACAACATACATGATTTTTCCTATCATTAATATGTACAAAGTTTGTTTTACATCTGATGACTTGTCCTCCTTTGTCAGCTTACATCTAGTTGCCATCGGTGTTCCAATTAGTTTGGAATCTTCCATCTTGAATTTTTTTAGTACTTCTTTAATGTATTTGGATTGAGTAATGAAAATACCTTCATCTTGTTGCATGATCTGTAGACTAAGAAAGAACTTAATCTCTCCAAACATAATAATCTCAAATTATTTTCTCATTTCATTTACAAATGATTTGCATGACATATCATTTCCTCCAAATATGATGTCATCAACAAATATCTTAGCAATCAAAATGTTAGCATCAGTATCTTCCTTCAAATAAATATTATTGTTTTCACTAGTCCTTATAAATCCAATAATTATAAGATAGGAATGGAGTCTTTTATACCAGGCTCAGGGTGCTTGTTTCAATCCATACAGGGCTTTGTGTAGTCTACATACCATGTCCCTCTTGTCTGGATCAACAAACCCTTCTGGTTGTTCAATGTATACCTCTTCTTCAAGTATTCCATTTAGGAATGCCGACTTGAAATCCATTTGATATACCTTGAATCATTTACATGTAGCATAAGAAAGTAATGTTCTTACTCCTAGCCTAGCAATGGGTGCAACGATCTCTCCATAGTCTAACCCTTCTTCTTGTGCATACCCATTGCATACTAGTTGTGCTTTATTTTTGGTGACTTATCCATTCTCATTCAGTTTATTCCTAAATATCCATTTTGTACCGATGACATTCTTGTCATCTAGTCTCGGTACAAGTGTCCATGTCTTGTTTTTCTCAATCTGCTCAATCTCCTCATTCATAGCACTAATCTATTCATTATTATCAAGTACATCATTGACAAATTTTGGCTCATAATCACAAATAAGACATCTTTTATTTAAAGACTTGCATCTAGTTCTCATACTAGCCTTCTTATCTCTAATTATTTGGTTCTATCGATGGTTCCTTCTGACATATCTGACAAGTATAGGTTCAACTATTTTTCTATCAGCTTGATCATCATTTTGTCCTTCATTTGTTCCTCATCACTTTGTGCATCATTTTGAGAAATATCCTGATCGTCAATTTTTGCATCCTGATGCTCGGTTGCAATGATATGTTGCTCGGAAGCTCTACATTGTTGGTTAGGTAGAGTTTTAGGTTCTTCATTGTAGAAAAAAATATTGTAGTCCTCTAGTTCTTTAATGCTTTCCTTTTCATTCTTCTCTGCAAATTCATCTATCTTTATATTTGTACTTTCAACAATTTTGTTAGAGGCTTTATTTAGACATTTATAAGCCTTTCTCTTGGTGGAATATCCTAGAAAGATTCCTTCATCACTCTTGGGATCAATTTTTCCATTTATATCATCTTTTAAGATATAATATTGACTACCAAAAATTTTGAAGATACTCTAATAGCATAAGTAGGGAGCAAGTTTCTTAGAATTTTACTTACCACTGTATTTTCTTCTAGTACACCTCCAACTCCTCAGATAGCATTGACTACCTCTTTAATTTTGGTGTTGTACTATGCGATGTTTTCACCTTCTTTCATTTTGAGATCATCAAACCTTCCTCTAAGGATTTTTGCCTTGTCTCTCAAAACATTCCTTTCACCACCATGTACAAGCATCAATTTGTCCCACATTTAATTTGCAGTCTTGCAAGTTTTGACATCTTCAAATTCAACGTCAGAGAGTGAGGAAGCAAGCTCTATCATCATGCAGTTGTGCTCATGCTTCTCTCTCATTTGTTCAACTGTGGGTGCTCCTATGGGAAACACATATTCAGTATCTAATTATCGAGTAACATCATTTCCAATACCTAATAACTGGAGTCTTATTCTACTTTGTCATGAATAAAAAATGTCTTTGTTCAACTTGAGCACATCTCATCTATTCATCTTGTGATCTTTAGCTTAGGTCTTGAAACCTTCCTTCTAAGAACACAAGCTTTGATACCAATTGTTATTAATAACTGAGAGGGGGGGGGGGGTGAATCCGTGGCCTCAAAAATTAATCCTTAAATCAACCCTTAAAACTTATAACCATAAATTATGCCTCTATTTATCTTTAGTCCTACAAGATGAATGCCTCCATATACTTATATCAATTTACTACTTGTAGGAATTCTTTGTAAAACCTTCTTTTATATGTTTACCAATAAGAAGTGTTTTATTTACCAATACATAGTAAATAGCTAGAGTATACTGATCGATCCATAATTGCATATGTGAAATGTAAAATAGTAAAGTAATGAAACATAAACACATGACACATGGATTTTTAATGTGGAAACCGTGTTAAGGGAAAAACCATTGGGACCGATACCCCAAATTTTCACTCTTCTGAAGTGATCTCAGTTAAGGGCCAACCTTGTTAAAGGTTACAAACACACTATTAGGTGTGACCTTATTAGAGGATTTAAAAGATAGTTTGTCACCTAGTATCTGGCATCTAATGCTACCATCCTTGATTAGAAACTCACTTGGCTTGTCAATAGGTATTGGGAATATCCAATGCTACTTTCTATGATCAAAATTTTTGATACTCCTTGGGATGTATCTCAATTACAAAAGACTTTTAAGTCCTCCTCGGTTAAGAGACTTGATGCTTCAATGGATAAACTGAAACATTAAAGTGTTTTTTTCCCATATACAACTTAATTACATATTTTTAGATCTATTGTAATTGCATTACCTCTCTAATCAATATAATCAATTCAATACCTTTTGTCCACATTGTTTTTCTCTGTGGTGTTGTCTCACTGTTCTTCAGTGTCCGTAGAATCTAGCTCTTTCTCTAGTTTTTTGATCAGGACTGAATGAAGACTTTCTTCTCCTTCAGATTTCATTTTACATATTCCCTCTTGTCTCTTCTTCAGCCCACTCTTTGTAATCAATTGGGTTTGTCTCTTTATAGACATGATTCATCATTTCTTGTCTTTCTTGATTCTTGGTGTGTTCCATAATTCTCGCCAATTAGATTTAAAGCAAAACTCAAGTTTTATCTCAAAGAGATCTTCTTTCCAACTAGACAAAGAAGCTTTAAATCCTTTACTTATCCTCGGCTTTATCTAGTCAATTAAAACAATGATAAGTATCAGTTAAGTCTATTTTTAGTTCTTGACAGCTAAGCATTTTGTCATTTCTGAACTCTCTCTTCTGTCGGTCAACACTTTAATTATTCATCGGTGATAACTGAATATTCTGTCAGTGTGACTTCAGCTGTCATCGGGATCTCCATCCTTGTCTTTTCTATCAGGCAACACTATAATTTTGGCCATCAGGTTACACTGTGCATTACTCGTCAGGAAACATTGTAACTTTTCTCATTGGTAATGTTGTGCATTTTCTTGTCGGGTAACACTGTGGCTTTTCTCATTTACTCTTTCTGTCAGTGTGCACTCCGTTGGTGTACGCAATCACTTTGTGAATACTTGACTTATATGCATTACTAATAGCATAGCCTTTTATTCATTGGTTCTTTGAAGTCTTTGGTAGTATTTCCATGACCATACAAATTATATCAAGTTAACATCAATGACAATATAATACATTAACTGATTTAATGCCTTGCATGATCATCAACTTAACATCTTCAAACATTCAATTATTTATAGTTCATCAAAATGTAGTTCAACATTAAACATTTACAAATCATAAACAAAGTTTATTCAATCCATTTCCATTCGTTGAAGTACTCTATAACAATAAAATTATGACTGGAAACAAAAGACAAAAAATATGTACAAAGAACAATTCCTTTATTGAGTTCTTAAGGTTACAAAACATTAAAAGACTTTGATGATATTACTCCTTTCCTTCTTGGCCTTGTTACATGTCATATCCTCCATACAAAACCTTTTAAATCCTCTTGACTGTCACCACATGTTTGCAGATTGGTGACTGTTCGAGATCTAAGGATTGTGACTTCTCCAAAAGCCCAATCTAGATACCATACCCTCATTTGAGCACTACAAGTGTTTTGTATAATTTTTTATTATTTCTAACTTCCACTTTCAACTTAAAAAATGAACCACCTAACTATGACAACTTTTGGTGCAACATTTCCAAAATTGCAATTTTGCAATATTGTACTTTTTACATCTTTTATGCAATCTTTTCAGTTTTTTCTATAAACAACCCCACAACTTTGTGAAAACCCTCAAAACATATCATGATGGAAATTCAGGGACTTTTTACAACATATTTACCCTTTTATTTTGTCATTTCGCAAATTTTCACCTCCTAGACCTATCTAGGACCTTGTTGACAACTTTTGTAACTTCATTATGATTCTTGATCTCACCTTTACAAATGGATTCAACATGAATCAATACATTTATACAAATGATCAGAAGGACTTAAAACATCATTAAGAAATATTTTAATCTTCATAAGTCTTTGACCTTCTGGATTAGGTGGCTCTTAATACTAATATTATACAATTATACAATAGAAAAATAAATAATAATAATAATAATAATATAATACTAATACAAATAATTATATAATACTAATATAAAAAATTGTATAATAATAAATTGATAATACTAATGATAATGAAGTTTATTATATATAACCTAAAAAACAAAAATCATAAAACTGAAAAAATTGTTGAAAATTTTGGGTGGGATATATCTGATATCTGATATGTTTTCAGATATCCGATTAGCCTTGGTTTCTACCTTGGATTTTTTACTTTTAATGCCAAATGTGGATGGTCAACCCAAAAGACATGTTCACCATGTTTCCTCTGATCTTCAGACTTCGACCATGTAGCTAATGACCTTTTTCACCCAAAATTGATGAAACAAAAAGGGTTTCTTAAAGAAATTACCAGTTTTCCATCAATATAATTGTTGTCAAATGTCGAGTTCACTAAGCAATTAGTACTTATTTTCTAATTGAGTTTCCTCTAAAGTTCTAATTGACATACTAATTGAAAAACAACTATAACTTTCAAACGGTTTAACCTTTTTGAAATCTGAAACATGTGTCACATTCTATGCTTTGCCTACTATAAGAAAAAAAGTTTTGAATTTTGTAAAGTTTAGAATTAGTTAAGTTGGTCAGACACGAGAGTATTTTTTCTGATTAATTTGTAGGAGAAAATCCATAGTTAATTAATTATTTGAGCTAAAATTACACAAAAATATCTCTCACATTCGGGCACGAGTCTACTACTTATATCTATAATCTTGTGAAAATATATCATCATTTGATTATGATTAAGGTGGTTAGACATACACATACTTTTTATCTTTTTCTTGAAATTTTCTTGCTACTGCATTGAAATCTAAAGTTTTCAACAATTAGATTAATTTTGTTTTCATATAAGTGCTAGTATTTTAGAAACTACATTCAATTTCCTATAGATTATGTTCATACAAATTTTTCACATAAGGTTGATAAGATGTTCAAATTTTTACATCAAGTTGACTAACCCCGGTTTTTCTCATTTTTCATTGCCACTTAAGGCCATAGCTTAGTTGTGTCTGTGGTTGTTGCATTTTCTGTGGTTGGTTGAAGGGAAAATATTCTAGACCCGGTGTTGTCTAAACTTGGAATGGATATACGTACTGAGCCTGCTAGTCTATCAGTGGTGATGGGGGATTCATGGCCATCGTGGGGGCACCCATTACCTGATTGGGGTTATAACCCCCAGCGTAAGAAGTTCCATCGGGTATCATGTTGAAGGGCATGCTCTACCCAATCCCACCTGGGGATTTATTGAGACCATGAGACAACTCTAAGGCTAGGTTGTAAACTTTCACCAGAGTATCCCGGTCTCCTAGGGTGGTAGTTCTCCAGAGGAGAGTGGCAATGAAAGGGTCCATCACGTTAAGATAGATCTGGATAGTTACATCCACAGATGGGATGAAGGGGCCCATGCACCACTTCAAGGTGTGTTGGAACTAGTGGTTGAATGCTGCAAGGGGTTCATTTGGTTCCTTCCTAATGGAGAAGAACTGGTTATGGGACCACACTGGGTCCAGGTATATGCGAAAGGTAGCTAGGAAGGCATCCTCCATGTCCTGCCAACTATTGATGGAGTTGGCGGGAAGGTTAAGGTACTAGTTATGCTCATTTTTTCCCAAGGACAGAGGGAACATCTGGGTCACAACATCTTTATGTTGGATTCGGTGTCTGTTCATGGCATCTTTGTATGCCTGTAGGTGATCTTCTGTGGTTCATGAGCCTAAGTGCTCATATACAGGAAAAATATTATCTGGGTGCGGAGGACGATCATTGGCTGCACCCAGAAAAGTTTTGATTGGGGACCCAGTGTTGATGAAATATGTAGCCATTGGGGGTGTTAGATTTTGACTAGGTTGAGCGTTAATTCCTGGGGTTGGTTGGGGAACTTGTGTATTCTATGATGTGCTAGATCCCTAGACAATAGTGGCTAGTTTGGCTTTTGGGGTCCATTTCATTCAAGCAGGAGGCTTGAGTTCAAAAAACCTTCTGGGATTGGGATCTGATCTAAGGACTCTTTTGAATCTCATGGCTGAAAATGATCCAATTCCACTGAAGGTCTGACTCCTAAAACTATGGTTTGGGGAACCTTCGGGTGGTGTAAAATCAGAATCCTTAGAGGGGGATGAGTTCATGCCCTCCTTCTAGCGCTAGTTTCTGTTGATGGGACTTTGTGATCAGGTCTACCAAAAGATGTAAGTTTTCACCAGGTATTGAGGTACCGGCCAACTTCACTTGTAAAGGTTTTCCAGGGAAATGAGATTCCCCCGGCCTTCAAGCATGTGAGAGTCGGGTCTCAACAGTGTGGGATCTTAGTTGGGAATGTGACTATTTTGTTTGGGGGGATAGCTGGCTATCTTGGCTCATCCTCTCTAGGGATTTAAATAAGTGGGTTTTCCTACAAGTATTTCTTAACTTCACCAAATAAACTTCAAAAGATACTACAAGGTTAGAAATATTCCATCTACCTATAGTTATGCCAAACATTCAAAACACCAACCATGCTCTAACGTGCTACTCTAAATACTGAAGAAATACAGAACCATCATCTCATATTTAATCAATAGCGAGGAAAAAGGAGGTCATTAATCAACTTAAAATATCAGAACAAGGGACATAAATAACATATAACACAAAATACCGTTAACCCAAAGATTAGAATGCTAGCAACAACATTGATATAACCCTTCCTTCTTCATTAACATGCTTCCAAAAAGCACTGGTGCGTACAATAATGGTGGCTCCAGGGGAGCATTTAACTACTGAAAGCTTCTAAAAACTAAGGAGCACTAAGCTCTGCAACTAAGAACTGATAAAACTAGAATGCTATTAGTTATGGACTACAAAATCATCAATTTTTCCGACCCTTGGAATGTGGTCAGACTTATTATTTATACACAAGATTTTGACCTAAAACTAACTAAACTTAATTTGCACTCAACAATATAATACTATTTTTGGTGGCCGGTACTACCCACACCACACTATAAAAAACCTCAAGATGGAGAAGGTCTTACATGTCAGAAGAATAAGATAAGAAAAGAGGAGTGGAAGAATCATCCTTGAGAAGAGAGGTGGGGGAGAAAAGGAATTCAATCCCTCGAGGATCGAGGCTACATGCCTCATTAATGGGAAAGTCACTCCCTATCTTCGATGTGCCAGGTGTTATGTTGGATTGGCACCTTGGGAAGACCACCTATCAGAACCATCCAGTTGAGCTGATGTCCCCTACTAGATTCATCTACCTTCTGACATCCTTATTAGCTCCCCTAAAATAAACTGGTCAGCCTTAGGAACTAGGATACTAGTCACTTAAAGTATACAAAACTATCAGATCTAGAATTTGGGGATCTAGGAACTTGCGTTTTGAAAGAATGAATGAATACAACATTTGTACATGCAAAGGATTATCTCTGGAACCCAGAGAACCATGCTGCTCCTTGCTATTTTTGAGAGATTTTAACACCTGGCCTATGCCTTCTTTGTCTATACCCCTGATGTTTTCCCACCAGCCACAGATAATTTCTAAATTCTCTTGCACCTCTCCGGTCCCATTATGGAATTCATCAACCAATTTTACAACATCATGCATTTGGAGCATCATCTTAGACAACCTTGTCAATTTCTTCCCATCAATATCTCAGGGGGTGCAGTACTGAGACTCCATGAAGTCATCAAATTTCCTAAGGACATAGTCCTCTGGGGTGCTTGATCCGTGGGTGAAGGGGTTGACTTGTGACACCCTTACAATGAAAGCTTCAAATAGGCCCAAAGGATACTGAGTGACAGTTATTTTATATTTTAAGGCCATGAACAGATACTTGCAGACCTCAATCTTGAGGGAAAGTCTTGAATGCTGGGCCTGGAGGGAATCATATGTTTCTTCCCTCAGAATTCATACCTCTATGGTAGCCTCTTCTCCAGTGTTGAAAATATCTTCCAGCCCGGCCTTCCATTTCTCATAGTTTACCAAGTCCAATTCTTACACGTCAACAGAGGCACTTGCTTGATGGAGGAGGAGGTGTATTTGATAAAGATCTAGGAGTGACATTACTAAGAATTTCTTTATGGTATCTATTTGTTCTGTGATCCACCCATCGAAAGCTCGAGCCTTCTTTTTCATGTCCCTTAGAGATTTACATTTGTTTCTCTTTCCTCCTTTAACTTCTAGCCCTGCTTGGCGTATTGGGCCTCTATTTCCCTAGTGGCTTCCTTGAGTAGGTATAATTCACCCTGCTTGTATCTTCTCCATAGAGCTACTTCAGTAATTGTATAGTCTTCAAGCCTTATGGCCATTGTATCTGCATCTAGAGGAGGGGTTGCGATTGTCACAACTGTGCTACCTTTTGGACCAGTCTGGAGTGTATGGACTGTATGTGCCTTCTTAGACTTCTGGGCCTCTACATTATAGGCCATCATCTCTGCCAGGGAGAGTAGAGTGCTTGTTTCTGTCACTGGGACCTTCCTCTTCCTTGATTCCACCAACCATTGGAGTGGCTGGGGTGGCTTTTCCATTAAGACCTAAGTATCTAAATTCCCCTCTAAATTCATCGGTGGGTTCCCACTATTTTCAATTTTTTTAGGCTCCTTTTCCTTTACTTGTTCCTACTCCTGCTCCCTTAACACTTTGGTACCTTTCACCAGGTTGGCACCTTGGTTGGCTGAGTCTTGGATTTCCCTATTTGCACCTACATTGCTTGTTTCTTTAGGGATTTCCCAGTCTTGTTGTTGTTTTTGTTCTTTGGGCTTGCTTGTTTCTTATTTTGGAATCTCTTCCTCTACTAGAATAGCTTGTGGGAGTGGATGAGGTCAATGGCCAAAGTTTAGCAATGTAGCCACTTTCACTACCTCACCAAATGTACTCTGGCAAGCCTGGTCTCCCAGAGTGACCAAAGGCATTTGGAGCATGATGATAAAGGGTACGGTTGATCCCATGGGTCCGGTTTCCTCGACCATTGGTTGATCATCTATTGTTTCCCTTGGTTGATTCTTGACCTCTTAGGCTGGTGTTTCTTCTTGCCTTCCCAACTCTGGTTGTTCCTTCTGCATTTCTTCCTAAACCTCCTATTCTATTGTAGCCTATTGTTCCAAGATCTCCTATTTTGTGGGGATATCTTCCCTCTCCTGGACGACAATTTTTTATGTCGTGTGACCTATGTCTTGATGGAGATCCATTAGCTCGTCTGTTGAGAAAATGTCATCGAAGTCATTATGTGGGGGTGAGGAGTAAGAAATATTTTCATGTTTGGGAGAGTCCAAACTGATATCAACTGGAGGCATATCTAGCATACTGGGGCTTGTGGTTGTGCTTGGAGTGGGGGTCACCCTCTTTTTTTTCTTTCTTTTCAGTGGGAACCCAAACTCCAAAATACTGGTAGACCCCACCTCAAAAAAAGTTTGTTTGCTCATCATCGCAACCAACAACAGGGATCCCACTGGGCGAGCAGATGCTATGGAAGTTATGAGGAGGCTAGAGGACATCTGGGCACTCATCTTCTAGCTTTCCAGCCTTGTCAACTCCATCTGTTGTTGTATCTGTGCCATTAAGAGAGTGGGACCTTGGGGAGGTACTTTAGCTAGGGTATCTTCTTTTTCCTTCCCCTTACTTGAACTAGGTCTAGCAATGGTACCAGGCATTGAAGTGGGCCTTTAGACAAATTTTCCCTTCCGAGTGATTTTGGGACACACCCAGGAAAAATATTGGTGACTCACCTCCAAAATAGGGTGGCTACTCCTTTAATTATTAAGTCTTCAAGGGTGGCCCAATCCACTAGAGGGAGATCTAACTTGTCTAATCCCTGCCCTTTGTATGTTGGGTCTTCTAACGGCCCATCATCTAAAAAAACCTTCGGAAAAGTCTGAAGGTCGAGCACCTTCATGAGTCCTTAAGACATGTGTGAATGTTGTCGGGCCCAAAGATCAAAACTATCTTGGTAGTCCCTCCAAAAATATTCAATGTCCACTTTGTGCAGTGGGGATGCCCGGGGTAGGGCCAAGGCAATCTTTCCTAGAGGATCATGATTTTTCCTGGTGTGGTGGAATTCCACTAGTCCCAGGCTCTTCAGTTCACTTTCTGCCTCTCTTACGGTGGCAACGCTGCACGTATAATTCCCACATGAAAATGGGAATGGGACATTGATGACCTTCTTGAATGTAAAGAAGGCATGCAGGTCCGTCGTCTACCGGAAGAACTCCAAAAGAATAATTATGTCCCCACACTACTGGGGAAGAAGATAGGGCTTCCTGAAGAAGCTGGTCACCCAAATTTAAGTATGATGCTAAAACTAGATAAAATAATGGCCATAAGTGCTGACCAGATTCATCGCCTCCTGGATAATCGATAACTAGAATCCCGAGTAAGTGTTAGAATATTTTGGTAAATGAAGGCATCATTTACCCAGTATAAATTCAAGAAACTGATTTCCCATTGTACTTGGGGATAATGATCCCATGGTGTAAACTAGCCTGGCCAGTCTCTGTTGGGCTAGTGCCCATAGCACATATGATGTCATGTAGAACTTGGAATTCTGGATGATGCCCTTAAGCTCTGTGTCCATGTGATTTTCTATGATAGCCTCCCAATTGAAGGTCTCATTGCAAGTGGTTATGCAGTAGAGAAAGTAGTACATCCATGCTGAGAAATCTCAGGCATGGGGCAATCCGAAGATCCTGCACAAAAATATGATGCCCACCTTTATGGGATCTTTTAAATCCCCACAGGGAATTTCCAACTTCATCCTCTTACAATCCCTCTTTGTGGAATTTAGCCAGTGGCTATTGAGATATTTCTAGGAGATAAGGGCAGCATCCTCAAACTCCTGTAATGTCTGGGTCTGATTCCAGATAATGGACCCATTGACTTGTGGGATCCCTAGCCCTAAGGAAAAAGTTGTTGCATCCAGGGTGACAATTGTTGTTGGATACTGTAATGGTTAGGGATCTGGAAGAAAAAGAGTCTGAGTAGGTGCATTGTACAAAGTTTCCAGTTGGAGTATTAATTCTATTGATTATACTAAACAAGGAAATTTTGTAGCCTTAGTGATGCTAGAGGCGACTAGCTGAGTGGCCAAACTATCTCCGTCAGCCTTTAGCTTGTAGATGGCTTGGATTAAGCCTTTCATTTCAGCTCAGAGTCCAGGATTTGTCTCCATTATTTACTAAACTTTGGAATCCACCTTGGATCCCATAAGAACACCCTCCTTTGGGTATTTGGAGGTGAGTGGCAGCTTTGCCAGCATCCTTTCAGCCTTGGTTTTCATAGCCGCCTAAGTTGAGGTAGTAGGTAAGTCCTGGCTATCAGGAGGGGTGATTAATTCAGACATCTTGATCAATTATCCACAACCTGCAAGACCCGAGAACCATTATAACATGATATATGTAAAAAGAATAGTAGGAACTCTGGGGAATTCGTCACCACCCTGCGCTTGTTCAATAAGTGTTAACACATATCAAAAATTATGGAATATTTTAAATAGATGTGAGTTAGATTCTTGGGTGTTGAACTAGGTGATAGGAGGAAATGATACACAAGGGATTGCTTCAAGACCCAGAGTTTGAATGAACTAGCCATTGCCATGTCTATGTGACCAGTAGGAAACCATACTTGGCTGACGTGGGTTGGCATGTGGTCACATGACAGGTGACATAAAGGAATTAATGGTGACAAGTGGGTTGACATGGGGTAAATTGAATGCCATATGGGACATGGTTTGAATGCCCACTCATGGGAAATTAATCCTGTCATTAGGGCGATGAGACACAAGAGAGAGAAAGTTGTCATGGCTTGAACTAGCAAGGTGCTAAGTTTGAGCCATGGTGACTCCCTCTCGACGAGCACGGTATGGTGAGTTAAAACATGATAAAGCACAATGAACTTGTCAAATTAGAAGGATACACACAAAATATATACACAAATTTATAGAGGGCTAAAGGCCGAAACACATATACACTCAAATACATGGTATCTACAAACTACTTATATATTTATACAATATTTACATAGGTACATGAGCTACCCTAAGACAATATACATTGTATACATTAGTTTACAATTGCATAGAGGGTAGAAAACCCTCTAGCAGAGCCAACCCACCAATGAGAGGCAAACCAAAAAGAAAAACACAAACGGTGAACCAGCAAAACCAAACAAAGCAAAACCAAAAACAAAAGGAAACAACAAGAAAAGACAACAAGAAAGCAGAGGACAAACTGAGGACCTACCTGGGGACATGAAGAAATGTATGGGAGTAGCACACTAGGAATTGTTTGCAACAAGTCTACCCTCCAACGATCACAAACAGACACCACAAATCACCTTGTAATCAATCACTAAGCACAGAGCAATTCACGGTTTAATTGCAGTTTAATCGCCTAAGAATCACTCTAAATGCTCTAAGTGTTTTAATCATGATAACTGTGAAAGTGATGGGTAATTTTCATTTATACCCTTAGGGTAAAAACAAGTTACAGTATTCTCCATGAACTCTGGAATAGGCAAACCTCTGGACTCTGGGCCCGGGGATTCAACATATCCAAACTTTCTTGCAAGAAGAAGATGTCGTGGCAGAGAATCCTGGAGTCCAGAATTTGGCTCTGGGAAGAAAAAACTCTGGGACCGGGTCCCGGAGACACAAGAAGACAAAAAAAAAAAAAAAAGAAACCTAGCGGAAGAAAATCCTAGAGGGAAAACAAAGAAAAAAGGAAAATAAGGCAAGAGAAAAAGTGAAAAAGGGGGACCTGATATTTTGCACACAAAATGTAGGGATGGGTATGTAGGGCATAATAGTTGGTAACCTTCTCTTTGACCCCTTTGGTCTCTCCCTCTACCTGTATTGTTATATTTTTTCTTGAAGCTAGAATCTCCTTTCTTCTTGTTCTTCTCTTCCACCCTTATAGCCAATTGATGACACTTATGAATTATAGTTGTTTTCCATAGGCTAATCTCCTCTTGGATGTTCCACTTCAATCCACCCAAGTATCTAGCCACTATAATTAACTCCTCTTCTTGCAATTTAGACCTTAGACCCAATCTCTAGAATTCCTCATTATATGAGGCCACATTTAGGTCTTTTTGTTTCAAGTTTTGTCTCTTTCTATGGAGTTGGATTTCATAATCCTCCAGGAGATAATTATCCTTCAACTTGGTCACCATGGCATTCCAATTTTCTATTGGTTTCTTTCCCATTCTTACCCTCTCATATTGAAGGTATTTCCACCAAGTCAAAGTTGACCCTAAGAGTCTGGACTTGGCCAATTTAATCTTTTGGGCTTCACTTATACCCTCACACTCAAAATTATTCTCCATTGCTTCAATCTAGTCCATGACTGTCTCAATATCCATCTTTCCACAAAACAAAGGTATTCCTTCCAAATCCTTGCCACATAATGCTTTTATGGATTTCAAGAAAGGTTCCTCATTCAACACTAGGTCTAGTTCAAGGAATGAAGTCTTCCTCTTCAACCTTCTGCTTACCCCTACCACTGGTTTTAGTTTCAAAGTCTTTCTTCCTAGCAGCATCTACTAGTTCTTCCATTTTCAACCTCATTGCTTCCAAGGTACCTTCAAGGAGTCTATTTTTCTCCTTTTTCTCTTCCATTTCCTTGGATAATTTTGCATTTGTCACCATCTTTGTACAACCACTAGATTCCACCTTTGACATACACAATCCCAAACCTTTAACTTTCTCTGATACCAATCTGATGTACCACTAGTCTTTCTTCTCCCTAACCTCCTCTAGGGTTTCCTAGGTCCTTCCATTGACCTACTAGGGTTCTTCCACTAACCCTATCCTCCTTAGGATTCTTATCACAAGATCCTAATCCTTTCAACTAGTGAACACCAACATGTAGAACCAAAACACTCCATGCTTCTTCCTAGACCCCAAATGGTCTTTCTTGCTTCATTTTCCCAATATGCTCCAACTGACCCAATTTTATTAGCAATAGATCCACAGAGAGAAATAGGGTTTCCAATATTTTACTAGTATCCTTTCCACCACCATAAATCACACTACATTAGAACCCTAATCGAGTTCCAAGAAACACAACAATTTCTTCCCAAATAGGGCTACAAGCAATTAGGCCTATTTAGGCTCTATTTTTTCTATAACTCACAAAAAGTCTTAAGAAGTGTGGAAAAAAGTGTAGGATCTAGATACCCTTTATCAAGACACTATATATTTTCTAGGTGTAGGGTTCCCAAGCTATCTGTACAACTCTGCCTATAATCAACTAAAAATTAGGGTTTCTTGGCTTTCAAAGCCAATCTAAAAGAAACCTTTTTCTTTCTATAAAAAATCATTCACCAAACCTTCCCATTCAAATTGGGACCTCATAAAATATCACCCTACTCCTCACCAAGATTTTATTGAATGCTTTCAATCCACCAAACTAAATCTGCAACTACTGGTGATCCCTAGCCATGCCTCACTGGCTCGCCTAGGGAATCCTCTTAAAAATGGCTTCCATACTTTCCAGGGCCCCTCCTTCACTATACACAATTTACATGGAGTCACCTTCCATAATCCAAGAGCCCATGCAAGTGCCATGATTGAGAATGGATCTATGACCCCATTTCTTCACAGTGCCAATTCAGGACAGTAATAGTGCAGAAAACAAAAGATTTTATAAAAGAAACTAAAACTATTGAATCTAACAAACTACCACCACAAGAAGTCTTAATACAATCTAAATTACATAGAACAATTATTATAGAAGTTGATTCAATCCATTTTACTATATGATCTTCACAAAATACATAGACTATAACTGTTAATCCAATACACAGTCCATACACAATATGACTTCAACTTGCCAACCCTGCAAAAAGCTCGAGGATGGTCTTATATAGTTGACCAAGGTACTCAAAATCTGGTTTTAGATAGTTAAGGAGATAATTCCTTTGAAGTTTCATTCTTGTCATTAAAGTTTTCAATGTTGTCAATGACAACATTGACAACTTTTGCAACTTTTTGGATATGCTATCCAAACTTGGTCAAAAGTTTTCTAAGCTTCTCCAAACCACTAATTAAGGTTTATACACATGAAATAGGAACTCTAATCCCTTTCTTAACCAAATTTTTCACTAAACTCATAAAATAACCTATTAGATCTAAATTGGACTCAAAGGTCACTAAGGACCTAACAAGACATCCTCTCACTTAGCACACTACACACTAGGACTCTTAGTCCCTTTATTCACCTAGTGGTCTTGCTAGAACCACTACAAGCCAAAAAAATAAACAATCCCTAGGTTACAATGTATCTTCTAGCCTACCAAGGTGCTCCTGCACTAGGATACCTAAGAAAAAACTTGGACATGACAATATCTATGTTGTGGTAGACAAATTTAGCAAAATGGGTCATTTTATTCCTTGTAGAACTATCATGATGCTAAAAATATTCCACATTTATTTTTTAAGGAGATTGTAAGAATCTATGGACTACCCCCCAACATTGTATCAGATAGGGATGTTAAGTTTATGAGCCATTTCTCAAAAACACTATGGAGCAGATTGGGTACTAACCTATCATTTGGTTCAGCTTACCACCCTTAGACTGATGGCCAAATTGAGGTGTTAATAGAGTACTTGGTAACTTCTTAAGCTTCCTAACTAAGGAATATGGACAGACATGGGATGTGGTCATTTCCCAAGTAGAATATGCATATAATGACAATGTGAACAAAACAATAGGTATGAGCCGATTTGAAGTTTTTTATGGGATGCAGCCAAGGAGTGTATGTGAGCTTAGAGACCTTGTATCCATGGAGTACAAGAGTGGTCATGCTGAAGGCTTCACTCAAAACATGAAGGAGATTCAAGAGCAGGTGAAGATGAATATAATGGAGTCTACTAAAAAATTGAAGGATAAAGTGGATGAGAAGAGAAAGGATGTTCAATTTGAGGTAGGGGATTATGTCATGGTACATTTGAATAAATATATATTGCAGAAGGGAGTTCCTACCAAGCTCTAGATGAAGAGAGTGGGACCCTGCAAAATCTTAGCTAAGTTTGGGGATAATTCCTATAAAGGGGATCTACCTAATGAATTGATCATCTCACCTATTTTCAATGTAACATACTTGATAAATTTTAAAGGACCCTTAATTGAGATAGATGTGAATAGAGAGGAGGTTGGAAAAGGTGTAGAGTCTAATGTTTTACCTCGCAAGATACAAATAGGAGTAGATAAGGTATTGGATTCAAGGGTCAAGAAGACCACTAGGAACAAGGTGTACATGGAACACCTCATACAATGGAAGCATAAGAAAAAGTCAGAGGCAACATGGGTTGTAGCTATAGACTTCAAGAAGTTTGGGATTTCTGAAGACATTTTAGCCACAAGAGTGACTTGACTTTCTCTTGTGGGGGGAGTATGGTGCATGAGGACCCATAGGTTATTTTGGAAATATATTTAGTTAATTTGTGTGTGTGTACCTTAAAATATTTTGTTTGTAATAATATTGATTCAATCTTAAGGTCATGTTGACCATAGCATAGGTGAGATAGGATGTGTCCAGCTTGAGTCATAGGACCTTTTAAGAATTGTAATTAGGGCTAATAGTTTGTAAAGCCTTCTAATCGGCACATGTGTCATGATGATGTAATCATGAGGTCAGTAGGGTCTAAGGTAGGTTAGAATCATATTTCTACCCTTATCTGGGTCTTTGGTGAAGTTTAGTGAATATTTGAAGCATTTCAGTTTAGTTGACAAGAAATGGGAAAAAGTTGTCAAAGTTGCATTTTGCAACTTTGCAATGTTGCTCTAGAACAACATTTGCAAGAATTGTAAAACTCATTCAAAATATTCCCTAAGGGGTTGATAACTAATTCGCCACCCTATATAAGGGTAACTTTTCCCTTGTAGAAAGGTTGGTTGCCACTATAGGGACCTACATTTGTTAATTCAAGAAAGCACATGTGACTGTGTGTAAGTTTGTTATTTTTGCATTACAGTGGGTCTTTAATAGATTATTTTGGGCACTATAACTCATGTAGTATGTAGGGTAGTTTTTCTTGGAATTATGTGTGGCATTAGATAGTCTTCTTGTTTAGTTTTATACACTTTTTAAAAATACTTTGTGTTCTATTTTGTCACCGGGCTGAACCAGGTAGTTTATCAAGAGTGGAGTACTAGCTCATTCTCCCACCATACAAATTGTACGACCCTTTGGGATCAGTGACTAGACTCCCAGTGTGTACATATGGTATAATATTGGGCCCTAGAAAGAAATTTGGTGATTTTTGCAGTGATGCCCTAAGTGAGCGAGAGAAGCATGGTTAAGGATCACAGTGAGTTGCAGAAGCATTAAGAGGGATTGAACGCATTTTTTTCTTCATTCAGAGTATGTGGAGAGAAAGATATGGGTATGAAGAAGCTCCATGTAAAAGGAGAGTTTCTGGTGAAGATTCCTTCATGGTGAAAGAATAAACCCTTATGGTTGTTCTCTGTAATTTGGGAAACCGTTGATTTTAGACTTGATTATAGAAACCGACTATACAGAGAGTCTGGGGAAGTAAAACCTATTAAATATTAAAATTATTCCAAAAGGGTGCCAACTTTTGCACCTATTTTCCACCTTGTTGAGAAAGTTTTGAATTTATGTGCAAAAGGCGTGTAATTAGGCCTAATTCCTTCTAGCCCTATTTTTTGCAAATTCAAGCAAGTTCTTGAAATCGATAAGGATTTCATTGCAACTTTGTGTTGTTAGGCATTGTCATGAGTCAAATGCCTGAGGGAAGAACCTTCCTCACCATTGTTGATTGATTTTAATCATGTGTGAATATTTAGATGTTTGGGATGCAAGAATGCATCCATGGAGAATGTTAGTGATTGAATTGATTTCCTTTTTGGTGTGGACAAGTTGAATAGGTGAGGGATCAAGAAAGGAATCCTTGAAAGTAAAGGTTTGTGAAGGACCCTAATAGGATAGATAAGTGGCCTAGAGAAGACCCTAGGATAAGGTAGGGTTAGAGAGAAATAATTATCCTTACATCACACCATTAATAGGTATGAGAAATTGCATAGATTTGATACCAGGAGCTAGTTTACCAAGCAAAGAAGCATATAGGATTACACTAACAGAGAATGAAGAAATCAATAGGCAAGTGAAATATTTTTTGTAGAGAGGATTGATCAGATAATTTTTGAGTCCATTTTTTGTACCTATTGTATTGGAACCTAGGAAAGATGGACAATGGAGAATTTCTACTGATTCAAGAGTTATCAATCATATTACAATTAAGTACTGGTTTCCTTTACCAAGGATGGATTATTTGATTGATTGTTTGAGTGGACCTAAGATTTTCACCAAGATTCACTTGTAGAGTGGATATCATCAGATTAGAATCAGAGAAGGTGATGAGTGGAAGACTACGTTTAAGACAAATGAGGGATTGTATGAGTGTTTGGTAATGCCTTTTGGGTTTTCTAATGCACCTAGTAATTTTATGAGGCTGAATAATGAAGTCCTAAAGAGATTCTTGGGTAACTATGTCATTGTTTATTTGGATGATATATTGATTTTAATTAAAAGAAAAGAGGAACATCTTATGCATGTTAAACAAGTATTGCAGAAGTTGAGAGAAGATAAGTTGTTGATAAACATCAATAAGTGTACTTTCATGAAAGAGGAGTTAGTATACTTGGGATTTTTAATATCTCCTAAGGAATTGAAGATGGATCCTAAGAAAGTGAAAGACATTGTTTAGTGGCCTATTCCTAAGAATGTTGGATAAGTAAGACCTTTTCATGGCCTAGCTAGTTTCTCTTGGAAGTTCATCAAATGCTTTAGCTCAATCTATGAACTAATGAATGAAGCTGTGAGAACTGAATAAAAGGAGTTAAAATTTCCACACATAAGTTTTGAGTTATTGAAGTAGAAGGTGAATAAAAAACCAGTATTAGCTTTACCTAATTTCAACAAGGTATTTCAAGTAAATTGTGATGCTTGTTGAAATGCAATTCCAGAGCTATTTTAACTATAGAAAGGAGACCTATTGCTTATTTTAGTGAGAAGTTGAATGATGCTATGAGAAGGTATTCATTATATGATTAGGAATTCTATGCAATAATTAAAGCTTTGAAGAAGTCAAGACATTACTTGTTACTATTGGAATTTTTCTATTAGAGGTGTTGACATTCATGTTTTGTCATTGATGTCAAAATATATTTTAGTTGAATAATTTAAAAGTCTCAGATAGACTAGTTATTACTAGTACAGGTAATACTGACAGAAATGTATGGGCACCGTACAAACTTTGAAATCATGTGAGAACAAAGTTGGATAAGGGGATGAGAAGAGAGCTTATATCTAATATTGCTTGTCTTTATATTATTGTTGGTATATTTATAGTTGTTTTGGTAGAGACTAGTTTCTGAAGAGTGGGAGAGGATTATGACAGAGGTTGTCTCTGAGTTTTGAAGATAAATTTAATGTGAGAATGAGTTTTGATATGCGAGCTTGAGGTATGTTAGAAGAAATGTTGAATAATTTTATCTATGATTATTGGGTCATTTATTTCTTGGTGACATCAGATGAGGCATGTGATCTTACGAATATCTTTTTGTGGCCGACTATAGAGATGTAACATGTTTAGAGGATGGTGAGCATCGATTGTGGATCTTGCATCATAATTGATTATTCAAAATTGATATTTACTTTTTTAAGGTACTGTGTGTATCTTGGCAAGGGTCTATGTAATTATTTATGCATAGAGGAAATCCTAAAAGGCCAACCTAATTTCCTATTGTAAAATTGTATTTAAAGGAGAGTTATTTCTTGGTGAGGTAGCATGGAGGTGTGATGTGAAATTTGTGAGCTTTTAATTGTGAAGAATGTTGGATCTAGAGAAGAGATATTGATTATGATTCAAACTTAATTGGAATTGTTTAAGAAAAGCAAGTTTCTATCAGTTAGTTCATTGGTTATTATATACTTATATAGCTATGCTTTGCATAGTGAGTCCAGAAGGTGGATTTAACCTTCTTGTTTGGGTAGTGAGCATCTTATTTCTCTTGAATCCTAACATGGTTTGTCCTTTAACATGCACTATGTAATGTATGTAATAATCATCTCATAACAAGGCTAAATCTCTCAGCACGGATACAATACTTTCAGTGCATTATTTGTATGTGCTAATTCCCACCTGGGTTTTTCCCTTAACAAGGTTTCCTCTACAACAATTTCATGTGCTATGGTGTTTCTTTTGATGTGTGCATATTTGAATTGAATAATTGGTTTATAAGTTTAAAGTTGAAATTATTTTGTACACAATTGATTCACCCCCCCNTTTTGTACACAATTGATTCCCCCCCCCCCCCCCCCTCTCAGTTGTGCTGGTGGACTATTATTGCTAATATATACCTAGGGAGTTTTTATTGTATACAGATCATAAAGAATTTAAGTATTTGGGTAGCCAAGGTAAGTTGAATCAGATCCATATGAGATGGGTGGATTTTATGCAAAGTTATAATTTTTTGTAAAAACATAAGAGTGGTGTGGAAAATAAAGTTGTTGATTATTTGTGTAGAAGGTGAAATTTCTTGACTAAGATGAAGAATTTGAAGTATTGGGTTTTGATGAATTGAAGACCTTTTATGAGGAAGATCTAGACTTTACTAAATATTGGAAGGCTTGTAAAGAGCCTACTATTGCAATTTGAAGTAAGTGGTTAGATTATTTTACTTAGGATGGAATGTTGTTTGGAGGTAGTAAGTTATGTATACCTAGAAGATCAATGAGACATAATCTGATTAAGGAGAAACATGGTGGAGGTTTAGCAAGACATTTTGGCATTGATAAGACAAAATCTTTGGTGAGTGAGAATTAATTTTTTGCACAAGTTCAGAAAGATGTGAGGAATTTTGTACAGAGTTGTAAGGTATGTCAAGCTACAAAAGGAAGTAGTAAGAATGTGGGGTTGTATACACCTTTGACAGTACTGGTCAGACCTTGGGAAGATATTAGTATGGGTTTTGTGCTTAGATTGCCTAGAACACAAAGAGGCTATGAATTAATTTTTTTGGTTGTACATATATTTTATAAGATGACACATTTTATTCCTTTTGAGAAGACTATCGATTCAGTGCATGTAGCTGATTTGTATTTCAAGGAGATTGTGAGATTGCATGGATTACCTAAGAGCATTATATCTGATAGGGATAGTATATTTGTTGATTATTTTTGGAGGAGACTTTGGAAGTAGTTGAAAGATTATTTAAATTTTAGTTCTACTTTTCATCCAGAAACTGATGGACAAACAAAAGTTGTAAATAAGAATTTAGGGAACTTATTGAGATGTTTGGTTGGAGATAATCCTGGAAGTTGGGATTTAGTTTAACCTCAAGAAATTTTTTCTTATAATAATTCAATAAATAGGAGCATGGGGAAGACACCATTTGAAGTGGTTACTAGGTTTAATCCTAAGGGAATATAAGAATTAAGGGATATCAGTCATGAATTTAAGAAGAGTTTTGAAGGTGAGGAGTTTTCCGAGGTTATGAAGTCATTGCATGAGGGAGTGAGAAATAATTTGGAGGAATGAATCAAGTTTACAAAAGAAGAGCTAACATGAAGAGGAGAAATATCAAATTTTAAGTGTGAGATGGATTTATGGTCTGCTTATATATAGAAGCACTGGGGGTGAATCAATGAAAACAAGAGATATATTTATTCAGACAAAGAACTAATTAAGCTCTTAAGTAAGTTCCACAAGATCAAACAAGTAATTGTAACAATGTAATAGAAGTAAAGTAAGTAAATCAACCACAAAGAATAAACCATAACACAACTTTTTTATCATGAAAACCACTTTTGGAGGGAAAAAACCATGGTGGGGATGAAACCCACAAATCTCTTCACTATAGTTAAAAGAGTTTCCTTTTTAAGAGCCTACAATACCCTGTTAGGGGCTCACCCTGTTAGGAGTGACTAGTACCTTGTTAGAAGTACAACAAGATCTATTAAGATCTACCTTTCTAGAGGATTTTTAACTCCTTAGAAGTCACCTTTTTAGATTTTTTACACAATAATATCTCTTAGGATCCACCCTGTTAAGGGATTTAACCTTTCTAACCTTATTAGAGTTATCCTTGAGCAAGGAACTCAATTTTCTGATGTGAAATAGCACTACTTACCTGTAAGATCCAATTTTGTCTATGATCTCTTGAAACAATCCAAAAGCTCTACCTCTGATTGCAACTACCAAAAATACAATAAAGAATCCTAAACCTCTGATTTAGCATCCCTCTATATAGTTGTTCTTAATTTGGTTAAACATTTAAAGCAATCTAATTTAAGTAATAAAACTTTGTGTCAATAAATCTTCACGTGTCAGCCCAAAATATAATACTAGAATTTAATACAAAAATGATCACTAAATTAACCACCTTAACCATCTAATAAATAGGTATCAATCGGTAACTCAACCATTTTACATAGAAAAATTACCAAAAAATTATCTTTCACACACTGTTGAGTTAATTGTCATGGTCATACATTTGTACTCCTCTAATCATAAAAATACTTAGGTCATGATCACATCTCCCATTCTTATCACCATCTCAAGCACTATACAAAATTCACAATTGTTACTCTCTTCTTACTCCCCAATCTAAACACTTAGCATATATGCTTCACCTATTCATCCTATCAATCGGTTAGGCTGAGTTGTCTACCAAAATTAATAGATTTTATAAGTTGTCAGCAATGAAAAACTTAAACTCATTGTTTTGTACCAAAATTCATCATAATGCGATGCAGGAGCTTCTTGGGTTCTTGGAAATCCTGTATCAACCAAAAAAGATGTTTTTTTTGGTTCAGTAGCTTGTTGGATAATGTTCATTAAAGTGCTCGATAACTTTCTTTACTTGGTTAGTTGAAGGTTGGTTGTTTCACCACTCAGGCTCGGTTAATTTTTGGTTCACTTCACTGACGGGGTCTCAGTGGTTGTTCTTGGCTGCTTAGTGGTTTTCACTGACTTGTCTTTGTGCTCAGTAGTCTTTCTCACTGAGTTGGTTTTCAGACATTGCCGATGTATGCATTTAATTTATGTAGCATAATTTATGTTGGGTTCTCTCATTGGGATGTGTGTGGACCTAAATATTGGTATTTGGTGTTTCCTATGTTGGATCTTTAGGATCTTTGGTGTTGAACTCTTTTGGTGGTCTCTTGTATATATTTAGTTTCTATTCTTAGATTAGGCTGGTAGTTCTTGGGGAAAAATAGTTGGAATAGAAGATTTGGATCGCAGGTCTATGACCTTGCATGTATGAATATTATTCTATAAAGATATGAATGTATATGGGAAAAACTTGGAAGGTCTTACAACATGATATGTATGATTTTTTCTGAAATAATAAGAATACTCTACTTTATTTCTCTCCCTTTTTTTGATTGTTTCTTTCAAGTTGTTTTCAAGTTGGTTTTGGTAAGCTGGGAGTGCCTTTGGCACTGGTTTCCCTACCCTCCTTGCATCAAGTGGTATTAGAGAGAAGGTTAGATCTGTGGTGATACATGGTAGGGTAATTGAATGGAGACATAGAGATGGTAACCATGGTTGATTGAGGAATATAAGGACCCAATATGGATTAAAGGGATGAAGAATTTAGATTTGGGATATAGGAACCCAAAATGGATTGAGAGGATGATGAATGATGATGCTTACATTTGAATGAAGGGGGATAAGGCTTGTAAAGGATATAAAGATCTATATTGTTAGATACATCTCTGAGGCTCTCATCTTCAATATTTATTTTAATACCAATTGGCTCATGAGTAGCTTTTATAGGATCAAATTTGATTGAAGAAATTTAAGCTTGAGGAGATTTATTATCATGGAAGGGATTTGGAGGAATGATGGTTTATTGAGGTGAATATGGAGTAGTATGACAAGTGGTTGATGGGATACTTTGATCTTGACAAGGATCTTTGGATGATATATAGAGGGTATTTTTCTCTTGATTTTCAATATGCTCATTGGAAATGGTGGAAAAGATATCTTGATCTTGCTTAGGAAGTGGAAAAGATATAGAGCTGGGAAGGACACTTTGTTCTTGAGATGGAAGGATATCATATTGGAAGAAATGAAAGGGTGAAAGGGGATCATCATGGAATTCTATGTATATGGGATCTTCATAAAATATTGGATAGGAATAGATAGTATCTTGATCTTGATCTTTATTGATACTTGTTTCTTCACACTGTGGATTATCCTCTTGACATGGAGCCCCTTTTAAGGACAAGGTATGAGTTTGGATATGCATGGGGGATTATTGGATGAATGATGGGGGATCCCTTTGAGTAGGTATAATATGAATTGAAGCACCTAATATTTTAGGGTCTAAGATCTTTGAAGCATGAAAAAGATTAGCAAAATGATGCAAGTTAGCTTGGATCTCTTTTAGAGGTATCCCTTGAGGGTAAACATTGTCATCCTAAAAATAATTTGATGCAGGAGAATATTGGGTCCTTGGAAATCCTAATCAACCAAAAATATGTTTCTTTTGTTCTTTAGTTTGTTTGGAGGTTGCTCACGAAGTACTCTGTTTCTCGGGTCTGTCGCTTGTTTATGCTTGTTATGAGTTGGTTTCTATCACTCGGGCATGCTTTTTTCTATTGCTCAGGGTCTATCACTTGGGTATGCTTGTTTTTGTTTCTTTTTTCTTGAGTTTTTATTTTGATGCTCAGGTTTTTTTCTTGTTTCTCGAGGTGTTCTTTTCCTGAGTCACTCTGTTGCTCGGTCATCCTTTACCTGAGTTGCTTATTCTGGAGTTGGATCTGGTGGCCAACTTCTTCAGTTAATTTTTGTGGCTTAATTTATTTGGGGTCTCTCATTGGGATCTGTGTGAACCTAAATCTAGGTCTCACTTATGGATTTGAGTGCCGACCTCTCTTGGTGGACTCTTGTATATATATTTTTCTTTGTTCTTAGTTTGGGGGAGTCAGTTTTTAGAATAGGATTTGATATCAGATTGTAATTGAAGATTATATGTTGAGATATTGTAAGGCACATCTGTGACCTCACATGTATGAAGATCAATTTTTAATTCATTGAATGTATATGTCCCAAATCGGGAAGGCCTTACAACCTGACATGTAATGATTTTGATCAAGTAATGAAAATGATCTTAGTTATTTCTTATCTCACTGTGTTGTTGTTTCTTCCACATTATGTTGGAAAGTTTGTTTGGTAGTTGGGAGATCCTTTGGCCCTTTCTACTAAACCTCCTTGTGTCAGGTGGTATCAGATCCTTGGTGAGATCTATGTTCCTTCTTGTAAAACCTAACCCTATTTTGTATTGTTGTGGGGTAGCAGATTGTGATCTGACCTAGAATTGCAGAGGGATTCAAGATGGTTTGTGGGAGATGAAATGCAAATCCAAGTTTAGCTGATATGCTTAGATAGATGGTTGCTAGATTGGAGGTTGTTGAGATAGCCTAGTGAAGAGGAAGACATATTGAAGATTTTATTGATGATGAATTGGAAGAGGTTCAAGGTGAAGCTACACCTGCAACTATGATGAATTAGGAAGAAGAGAGATTCCTACGAGATTTGAAAAGTTTGAATTCCACACCTCAGTTTAATCCTCCTAACTATAGTGGGAAGTTGGATTCTGATGAATTGATTGAATAGATAACTAAGATGGAAAAGTATTTTGAATATGAGAATGTATCAGAGGATAAGAAGGTGAAGATTGCAAGCACAAAATTGAAAGGAAATGCATCCTTATGGTGGGAAAATCTGCAATTGGATTGAAAGAAGAAAGGTAAAGAAAAAATCAAGGTATGGGATAAGATGGTAAACAAATTGAAAGGAAAATTTCTACCTTGTGATTACCAGATTAAGCTAATAAGGAGAATGAAAAGTTTCAAGTAGAAAGACAGATCAGTAAAATACTATACTGAATTACTCTATAGATTGGACATCAGATCTTGATATGTTGAAGATGAAGTGGAAAGAGTAGCAAGATACTTGAATGGATTGATAAATTCTATACAAGATGAGATCAATTTGGTCAATATGAAAAGCATTAGGGAGGCATAAAATTTTTCCCTAAAAGCTGAGGAGAAGTTAAACAGAAGATATGAAAAAAGAAAGAGAGGAAGAGGTAGATCTCATGGTGAAAATAATAGATCTGAATCAGAAAAGTCAATTTTAGACACATCTCAAGACAAAGGAAAGACTGAATGGAAAGGTGGAAGTTTCTATCGAGGAAGAGGCAATTACTCTAGAGGTGGTTATAGTGGAAAAGGATTCCAAGTCACTTGTTACACTTATGGTGAAGAAGGACATAAATCCTTTGAATGTACACATGCAAGAAAGAAGATTGGGAGTAGAAGAAATGCTTTAGTGAAAGAGGAGTCACCAAATGAAGTTGAGAAGGAAGGAAATATCATGATCTGAAGGATACTATATTGGAGTGAGAAGGATAAGAAAGATCGATTCAGGAAAAGTTTGTTCAAAACCAGATGTAGAGTTGCAGACAAAGTTTGGAAGATTATTGTTGATAGTGGAAGCTCAGAGAATTGGGAATCTGAGGAAATGGTTACAAAATTTTAGTTGGAGAGGATGAAGCATCCGAAGCCCTATCAGATCTCATGGATCAAGGATGAACATACATTAATGATGAGTGAACAATGTTTTGTGAATCTAAAAAATTGGAAATTATTATGATAAGGTGTTGCATGATATTATGCCTATGGATTGTTGTCATATTTTGTCGGGTAGACCTTGGCAATATGATAGACATGCTATACATGATAGAAAAATGAATAAATATTCTATTTGGGTTGATGGTAAGAAGCAAGTTTTGTTAACTTTGGTTGAAGAATGTGTTGGTGAGGTATGTACATCTATGAAATTTTGTTTGATGGAATCTAGATAGTTTTTTAAGGATTTGAAAAGAAATGATATATGTTATGCTTTGATTCCTAACAAACCAAGTAAGAATATACAAGATGACATTCATGCAAAAGTTTAGAAGTTTCTCACTGAGTACAAGGAGATAATTTTAGATAATGTACCTGATGGTTTGTCACCAATGAGAGATATTAGTCACTATATGGATCTGATTCTTGGAGCTAGTTTACCAAAGAAAGCACCACATAGGTTAACACCAATTGAGAATGAAGAGCTTAACCGACAATTTCATGAATTTTTTAATAGAAGTTTGATCTAAGAAATTTTGATTCCATGTGTGGTACCAAGTGTATTTGCACCTAATAATAATGGAGAATGGTGAATGTACATGAATTCTAGAGAAATAAATAAGATCACAGTGAACTATAGTTTTCCTATTTCGAGAATGGATGACATAATGGATTGTTTGAGTGGAGCAAGGTATTTTACCAAAATTGATTTGAAAAGTGGATATCATTTGATCAGAATCAGAGAAGGTGATGAATGGAAGACTTCTTTCAAGAAAAAGGAAGGTTTATATGAGTGGTTGGTTATACCTTTTGGTTTAACTAACGCACTGAGTACATTTATGAGGTTAATGAATGAAGTTTTGAAGAAATTATTGAATAAATATGTGGTTATATACTCAGATAATATTTTGATATTTAGTAAGACTAGAGAAGAGCATTTAATGAATATAAGGCAAGGGTTGCAGTGATTGAAACATGAAAGTTGCTGATAAATCTAAAAAAAGTGTTCCTTCATGAAAGAAGAGCTTGTGTAATTGGGTTTTGTAATTTTAGCTAATGGTTTGAAGATAGACCCAGAGAAGGTTCAAGCTATACCTAGTTGGCCTACAACTAAAAATGTTAGTGAAGTAAGATCATTTCATGGATTGGTAAGTTTTTATAGAAAGTTTATCAGAAATTTCAGTTCTATTTGTAATGCTATGACTGAGACCATGAGAGCAGACAAAAGAGAATTCAAATGGACACATGGAGCTGATTAGAATTTTGAGGCTTTGAAGCTAAAGGTTGTTGAATTACCCATGTTATACTTACCTGATTTCAATAAGGTATTGCAAGTTGAATGTGATGCAAGTGGAAGTACAATTGGAGCTGTATAGACTCAAGAAGGTAAACATGTTTCTTTATTTAGTGAAAAGTTGAATGATGCTAAAAGGAGATATTTTTTCTATGATCAAGAGTTCTATGCTATTGTGCAAGAAATGAAGAAATGGAGACATTATTTGATGGAAAATGAATTTGTGTTGTATATTGATCATAATGCTTTACAGTATTTGGGTAGTCTGAATAAGTTGAATCAAAGACATATGAAATGGGTAGAGTATTTACAAAGTTTCGCATTTTTTATTAAACATAAGAGTGTAGTTTCTAACCAAGTTGTTGATGCGTTGAGTAGAAGAATATCTTTATTTATTGAAATGAGAATTGAAATTCTTGGTTTTGATGACATGAAGAATTTGTATGAAAATGATACTGAATTTTCTAAGCAGTGGAGAGTGTGCAGAGAACCTGATTCAAATCAATCAAGTAAGTATGAAGACTATTTCATTCAAGAAGATATGTTGTTCAAAGGTATCTAGTTATGTATACCAAGAGGATCAATGAGAACTAATTTGATTAAGGAGAAACATAGTAGTGGATTGGCTGGACATTTTGGTATTGATAAAATATTGAGTTTTCTTAAGGAAAGGAATTTTTGGCGTTAGTTGTATAAGGATGTTCAGAAATTTGTGAAAAGCTGTGGAGTTTGTCAAGTTGCAAAAGGAGTGAGTTAGAATATTTGTTTGTATACACCAATTACTATTCTTGAGAAACCTTGGAGTGATATCAGCATGGATTTTGTTCTTGGCTTACCTAGGGTAGCAAGAGGTAATGATTCCATATTTTTTGTTGTGGATAGATTTTCTAAAATGACACATTACATACCATGTAAGAAAACATCAAATGTAGTACATATAGAAGATCTTTTCTTTAAGGAAATTATTAGATTGCATGGATTACCTAGTAGTATCATCTCTGACTGAGACAATAAATTTGTAAGCTATTTTTGGAGAACACTTTGGAAGAAGTTGGATACTGAGTTGAAGTTTAGTTCTACATTTCATCCATAGACTGATGGACAAATAGAGGTTGTAAACCAAATTTTGGGTAATTTGTTGAGATGCCTAGTTGGAGACACACCAAGTAATTGGGATTTGATGTTGGCACAAGCAGATTTTTTATACAATATTTTAGTAAATAGAAGTACTAGAAATACACCTTTTGAGATTGTTCATGACACACAACTAAGAGGTATATCAAACTTGAGATATATTGTTGGATAAGAGAAAAGAAGTGCTAAGGAAGAAGAATTTTTTGAGTTCATGAAGATGTAAAACAGAAGCTGGAGAAAAGAAATAAAAAATACAAGGATAGTGCAGACAGATCAAGAAGACATAAAACATTTGAAGTTGGTGATGTAGTAATGGTTAATTTGAAGAAAGTAAGATTTCCTGTTGGAACATATGGTAAATTGAAGATGAAGAAATTTGGTACTTGCAAAATACTGAGAAGATTTGACAGTGGAAATGCTTATGAAATTGAATTACCTGATGACATGGATATATCACCTATATTCAATATTTCAGAATTGTATGAATATCATGAACCTCATGAAGATGTGACAATACCAAATGATTATCCTAAGAAGCAGATAGAGGAAGCTGAACAGATTTTGAAATCGAGAATTGGAAAAAGTACAAGGGGAAAGGAATACATGGAATATCTGGTAAAGTGGAAGGACATACCGATTGAGGACTCATCTTGGATATCTCAATATAGGTTGGATTCATTTCAAGTTGGACCTGATACATGATTTGGGTAATCATTTCTTGTACTCCAGTCTGATGCAGGAGCATCTTGGGTCCTTGGCACTCCTAGTCAACCAAAAAGATTTTCCTTTTGTTCTTTAGTTTGTTTGGAGGCTGCCTAGGTAGTACTCTTTTTCTTGGTTCTCTCGCTTGATTATGCTTATTCTGAGTTATTTTTTGTTGATTGGGAACACTTGTTTCTATTCCTTGGGTTCTGTCACTCAGACATGCTTGTTTCTCTTTCCTGTTGCTCAGGTTTCTCTTCTAACACTTGGGTTTTTTTCCTGTTGCTTAGGGTGTTCTTTGCATGAGTCACTCTATTGCTTGGTCATCCTTTGCCCGAGTTGCTTATTTTGGAGTTGGATCTGGTGGCTGACTTCTTCAATTAAATTTTGTGGTTTAATTGATTAGGGGTCTCTCAATTGGGTCTATTTGGACCTAAATCTAGGTCTCACTTATGGATTTGAGCACCGACCTCTCTTGGTGGACTCTTGTATATATTTTTTTCTTTGTTCTTAGTTTGGAGGAATCAATTTTTAGAATAGGATTTGATATCAAATTATAATAGAAGATTATCTATTGAGATATTGTAAGGCAAGTCTATGACCTTGCATGTATGAAGGTAAATTTTTAATTCATTGAATTATATGGCCCAAACCGGCAAGGCCTTACAACCCAACATGTAATGAGCTTAATCAATTAATGAAAAGGATCTCTACTATTTCTTCTCTCACTATCTTGTTGTTGCTTTCGCATTTTGTTGGAAAGCTGGTTTGGTAGTTGGGATAGCCTTTGTGTCACGCCCCGCGAGGGAACCCAGGAGGACAAGCCAACTAACTACTAAGAGATGTGAATATTTGTTTCTCAATGAAATATTAGTACTACTTTAAGTCCTCACAGGTTCCCTAACACTGTTATTCAAGCAACATAATCTAATCTAATCATTTGACCATTAAGGCATTGATTGATTAATATAAGTTTGTAATTCATTTCTTTAATCTTAAAATTAAGTTACATGTATAATCTTACCATCAATCCTAATATTTTAACATGCATCCATGTGAGTTATCATTTACTAAACTTATGTCATTATTTACACTATTCATTAAGCATTTAGGTGAAAGATGAACATTTGATGGATATGCAATGCCCTATATACTTTATTATTTCATACGCATTTGTGAAACATGGTAACCATAATCCAATATTATATTATATAGCTATTTATTCATAGATTCATTAACTCGTAATAGTTTTCCACAACCATACATCAAGAGATGGCACATTCATTTAGAAATATATTATTTCATATTAAGTCTAAAATCATTTATTATACCAAAAAGTAATAAAAGATACGTGAATAAATACCCTAAACAATTATATTTTCATAGTGATGACATACAATATTTCCCTTTCCTTTTACCTAGATCTACCTATTCCCTTATACATTTCTTTGAATTAAATTGATATACAACATATCATCAGATCCAATGATTTACAAGAGATTTCTTTTATAAGTACATCTTTACATATATAATAAGAAGTCTTCAAAACTGAAAATCTAGAAGGAATAGGAGCCAAGAAGATCCATCTGACCATGAACAGTACCTCGATATAAAGATTAACCACCCAACCACATGGATCCATAAAGATTCAACTCCCCCATACTAGGAGACAGAGACCAAGGTCCACGCAAGAAGGTAAAAACTAGGATATTCCTAAGGAGAGGATAACATTTTTCCTAAAACAAAACATAACTCAAAAATGCAAGAAGATCACAAAGACATAAAGCACATTGGTAGGAACTCTAGGAAACATGCTAGGTGAGTTTCATCACATAGCCCTCACCCTTTGGGTTATCATGGTAATCCAATCTAGGTGTCGGCCCCCAAGTAGGCACATGCGGAACTGAACATCTCTCATAGGGACGAGACTGTTCAATTGTGCTATCGTAATAGCACCTTCTGACACTCCCATCTATAGCCTATACTAGCACTACTGACATGGTCAAGGCTCATCTTAGTTAATGTTTAGTACCCCTTCCCATAATTTTATTAATGTTTTCACTGGATTAAACAACTCACCAGTGGGTTATCCTGGTACTAGCCACTTAGGGGCCCAACCCCCAACTGTGAGACACTCACCTAGTGTTCTTTAGGTTCCCTACCTCTAAAAAATAGCATCAATGCACATAAATATAACTACCACAGGTACACAAGTTTTTACAAAATGATTGAGTTTAGGAAAGCACTAGTTGTCTTGAATCCTTTGGACAACTATAAACTGCAATCGAGTACACAAATAGATAAAAATATCCACATTGCATCAAATGCATCAAAATGGATTCTCAACAGCATAATAACATCATTAAACTCATAAAAACATAAATTAAAACATCATAGTAACCTAGGATTGGGTTTAGGGGATCATTGATTGACCCTAGTCCACCAGATAGTCCTAAACCCTAATCTGGCATTGAAGATGGTAAATAACACATAGGAAGACATCAAAATGTACCAAACATAAAAATTTCTACAAAACCATATAAACAGTTCCTTTTGGTACCAAATAAAACCACAAAACATCATAACAAGATCATATTGCAGAAAACAAGTTGATTCCTAAAATTTGGCTATCTGAAATTTTTCTAAAACCTTCAAAATCTAGAATCTTTATTTGAACTCCTAGGAGGTTGAAACCACTCTCAAACATCCTAGAATGTATTACATAAAATGTAACTTAAATTATAAATAATTAAGATTATGTAGCTTATACATGTTTACACACCCCCTAGGGTCAACCCCGGGTCAACACAACACCTTAAACCCTTCCAGAAACCCTAAAAACCAATCTAGAAGAGTCATGCGCAAGTGGTCATGAAGCTGCACATGTGGGAGTCCAAGCTATGTAGGTGGTTACATGCTATGTAGGTTGGGCTGCCTCCTACGTTGGTGATCACGCATCCTGTGCAGGTGGTAGACAATTTTGCGTAGGTGGTCTAGACTATGTGCACTAAGGACAACAACCTTCAGTTTTGACCTTTCGGGTAAAACTGGGCAAGATGGAGGTTTGGGAAGAAGAGAATTGGAGGCATACCCAGTTGAGATCCCTCTATTTTCCTTTCAAGAGATCTCTCAAACCCATCCTACCTTCAAGGTAAACCTGTTTACTTCCTGCCCATAGGTGCAAGGTGAAAAAAGGTGACAACAAGAAAACATTGTTCTAATAAGGTGAAGGTATAGATATATTAACTGAAGAAGGTTTCAAATAAAGCCAATATATTCTAATGTGACAACTCACAAAGAGGAGGAGATAAATGAACACTCCATAACCATTATCTATCATTAAAGTATCCTTTCATTATTCGTATCATATAAGAAGGCATTGTATCAAAAATAGACATAAAAGGTCTCTATTGATCACAAAACTATAGCAAATAGTAAAACAAACACATCAAACATAGCATATGCATGAAACATGATTCTCTTTCTGGGTAGAGCCTACGCAGAGTCCTACAAAGAAACCTTTGAAAGCAATTCCAATTCTACTCTAGCCAAGCCCAATCTCCTCAAGCCTTCCAATCACAAAGATATCTTTCAAATTCTTCCTCTAACCTTTCTAATAGAATTAGATATATAGATTTCTGGACATATTATCTCCTTTTTCTTCCTAACTTTTTACTTTCCAAATCTCCTTTCATAAATATGTTGTAGGATTGGTTGCACAGGAAGTTTCAACCGATGCAACCATCCACAACCATCTTTTGGTTATTATTTTAGATTTTAATAATTCTTAGATAAATTTATTAGGTAGATTGTTTCTTGTGAATCCTTTTAGTTTATTTACCACCTTAGTTACTTTTGTTTAATTCCATGCTTTAAGTAAATTCTTTTATTTTATTCTTACTTTTACTTTAGATAAAGATTAGTTACTATTCTCTCTTAAAAGAATAATTAGTAATTACTTTTATTTTATCCAAGGATGAAGTGGATCTAATTACACACAATAGTTAATCCCTTCATTATAATTACAAGGGC
>MU224431.1:1289925-1319220 GCA_018584345.1 Thuja plicata | reverse complement strand
TATATATATATATATATATATATATAGAGAGAGAGAGAGAGAGAGAGAGAGAGAGATGCATGTGTGCACCCATATGCCTATGTGTATATATATTCATATAAATATTATTATAAACCATGTGTTAATGACTACCTTAGAAAAGCTTATTATCATGTATTTAATTCTATAGTATAATCATATTATTATTAACACATGGTCCTTCCACAAAATTTTATTCAAATAGTCCTAGGGACTACAAAGAATATCCATAATAATCAAATTTAAAATACCAAGAAAACATAATTGAACATTCATCCACAAAGAAAGGATAAATTCAAAAAGACCTAACCTAGGAACAAGGATCATGGATAGGCTTAATATTGTGGGACTTGGTACTATCTCTGTAACAACAAAAATAATTGAGGATTTTGGGGAAAGCTCAGACTTGTGAAGCCAAGTGAAGTTGATGCCCAGTACCTACAAGCTTGCATCACTGAGAAGAAATACATGTGCATTGATGTACATATTAAAGAAGACATTGCAGACAGATGATCGGGATCGATACATCATATAGACCTCATCTATGTGAGTAACTACAACTTCATCCTGAATCATGAAAAAACATCATGTATATAGACACACACACACACACACACACACACACACACAAGGAATGTAACACGAAGCTTAGAATCTTGAGAATTGGGTTAGTCAATAATCAATACTAATAATAAATCACCATAGTCATAATAAATATCCTAAAGCATTAAGTGACATACAAGATTCATCAAAAGTAACCTTAATAGAATAATATGTCTCTATCCATCTAACACATATCATATAACATCCTAACTGTGTTCAGAAAGGTATTGAAGGTCTTTTATACATACATGGAGAAAAACACATACATAAATGATATCTTTAGACAATATGTCTGATATTAGAATTATTAGGTACAAGCTGATGAAATTATTATAAACAACTTATAGGAAAACAAGTATTAAGCTATAAGGAAACATCTAAAGATCTTACTTCATTCAAAAACTTGTATTAGGGTTAGAGGGGTATTACACTTTGGCCCTTTCTACTAACCTTCCTTACGCCAGAATTAGGTTATTTGTTCATTGGAGATGCTTTGGATAACTTTTCTTCTTTAAGAGGTGAATGAATGGTGGAAAAAGTAAAGGCTACAAGGGAACCATTTCTAGACATAGGTTCATGTGTTAGATCTTTCTTGAGAGTGGTATCTTGTTCTTCATTATGATTTTCAATTTTGATTATATCATCATCTATGAGATCTTGAATTTTATGGTTCAACTCCCCAGAATCTAAAGTTTCATGTTCATTATATCTATGATATGCACAATAGTTGCTAAGAAATAAAAATCCACACGAACTGATTTAAGGAAACATGATGATATTATTTCCAAGGAGTTCTTCCTAAACTAATTCGTAAGATTTTCCCCAAGGAATAAATTATATATCCAATGGACATTTAAATGTTCTTGTATTTGCCAAAGAGGTATTGGATTCAACATCATGATGATCTAATTTTTTTTTTTCATATGATTGATAGACAAGACTCTCAATAAAATCTGATGTAACTTCCCCTTCATTCTCTTGATAAAAAATGGGATGGTCATGAAATTTTTCTTGATGAAAGGTGGGTTTTTTGTTCTTAGATGCCTCTTTGTTTGAATAAAAGGGAGGCATGGATGGCTCATGATCATAGACAAAAGGAAAGATTGATCTTAATGAGGACTTGTTAGATGATGTATCCTTTTCTTTTTCCACATGCTTCTTTAAGGTTGATGTGTCATAGTTATCAGGGAGCTTAACTCCTAATCGAGCTAAGTTTATGAAATATATTTATTTATCCCTTTGCAAAATAATTTCCATGACTTTGAGGAACATAGGATCTTGGGATGTGTTAGGGTATTTTCTTGTTGAACCTTCAAAAGATGCTTGAATACTTAATTAACTCTATGACTCCCAATGAAATTATTGACTCAAGCAAGACAAAACTCTAATTGATGAGGGTTTATGATAATATCTAGGGAAACTATTATCACCTTCATTTTTGAGTTCCACAACACCCAGGAAGGTATTACATATATAAGATGACTGTCGTACAGTATTATTAAATGTGGATATTGATTTGTTGTTTGTTTACTGTATTACCTTATAAATTACTCTGCATAAAACTGCAAACAACTTAACATAGAGTTTAACCATGAAAACTATTGAAATGATAACAACAAATAGTAGTGTTTTAAGGTCATTCATCCTTCTTCCTTTTACAATTCTCAGAACTTAGGAGAGGAAACCTATTTAATCCTCTCTCAAAGGCATCAGTAAAATGAATTGTATATCTTGATATAATTACTTAAATTTATATATATTTTGATTAAAAAAGCAAAAATATTTGTGTATTTTGAATTTTTTGGATGATGATAAACCACTTGACAGATTCCAGACCAATGCCTATCCTTAGGCTACAGAGTCAAAAGATGCAAATCCATAGAAAAATTAAATAAAGATACTATAGATTTCCTTAAAACCTATATACAACTTGAGCAAAGTGCCTTACAAATCACCCTCTCACTCCCACACTACTGTATCAAATCCTAAAATACTGTTATACTCCCTGAAACTACTCACAAAACTTAGTTCTTCCCTTGAAATAAAATTGTGAGTAATTAGACAACTACCTTGTAACCGATATGTTTAAAATTTCCTTACAAATTCAAACATAAAAGAGCATACATAATAAGTAAAGTGACAACAACAATATAGAAGAGAAGTTTCACTGTATTTTATTTATATTCCCGCTTTATACATATAGAGTCTAAAAGCTCAAAACTCAAATAAAATTCTATAGTCTGGCTTATAATTATATTTCATCATCCTTCAAAATGTTACAATTTGATCTATTTATAGGTTCAAACCATCTTGGAATCCTTAAGATAAAAATGCAACAAGCTTCGGATGGTTTAAGAAACCTAATCATAAAATGCAGATTAAACAAAAGACAAGAATGATCCAAGCGATGTAAGGACAAAAGTAGAGGATGAAATTTGGTTTGCTCCTTTGTCTTAAAGTGAAATTTGGTGCCTTTGTCTGATTATGTTTAGGATAGCATCTAATTTTTGCAATGAGACCAAGTGAATTCCATTACAGGCTAAACTACACTTGTCTTTTGTGATTACTAAACTTCCTGTGCTCATAGATCAGGAGCCAGGTGTCTTTCATTTTGCATCCAGGATGTCCATGTCTATGTCAACACTAGCCTTATTCTTCTTTGGCTTTTGCAATGTGTCCCATGCTACTACATCATCTTTTGCAGGCCAATTAAAGCTTTGAATGCTTTCTAGTTGTGATTTCTGTCTATTCCACCGAGCAGCTATTATATTCTTGACATCTGCTAAGAATTTATTGATGTCAGTCTCAGCTTTAAAGGCTTCATCTAAGATATTGTTGTAGCAGTTCATATCTAATTATGCATCATAATTAATAAATGCCTCTTTCTTAGGAAACTTGCTATCAGACTCTTCTCTCCATACCTCTAAAGCTTTGATCTAACCATCATCTCCCTTGATTGGAGGAATAAATATATTGAAGTTAGACCCAAGAAGATTCATTTTTGACTCAATCTGATTTAACTTGTCTTTGAAGAAACGTAAAGTTACATTTATCTTTTCTATTTCATCTCCAACCTCAATAATTATCTCTGGAAAGTCATTTCTATGAGGTTGTAATGAGGCCAACCTTTCAAACAGTTGTGTCCTACTAGGCAATGTCCCAAAATAAGGGTTTAAAATAGCAATATAATTAATTACCTCAGTATGTAAAGTAGGAAGTTTATTATATGCACCAAAAATCAAATCAGTCTTATCCATCAAAATATCAATCCTGTGCTTGAAGATGCTCATCAATGCCCCTAAGACTATTTCATTGTGCTCTATGATATGTTTCTTTGTCTCAGCATTATTCTCTATCAATTCTATTTGAACCTCTTCATGAGAAATATCCTTTGGTGGTGCTGGAATGACCTCAGGCTTGTCCATTAGTTCATGAGTCAAATCTCTAATTGTTCTCTCCAAAGCATAGATCTTGATTTGACACAGCTCCCAATCCTTTGCAAGAGCATTGGTCTCTTCTACCAGAGTACTATATCTCTAAGATATCTCCTAATTTTTTTCAACATTCAGTTGAGAAAAGTGTGATAACACTTGAGATATCTCCATATCATTGGTGTTATTAAGAGACCACACCATCTGATTACCTACCATGCTTTCTTGAATGTTTATTAAGGCTGGCTTTTGGTCCTTAGGAGCTATGCTCCACATAGCAACAGCCTGGGATTTAGGATCATAACTAAATCCCTTTATTAGTTCCCCCACCTGGACTTTTGATGATAGATTGAGATCTGGATGCCTCCTTATTTGGTCAATAATAAATGTTGAGGCTAAATCCCAACCATCAAAAAGTAGCATACCACTAACTTTGACCATTTGTCTTGCTTCTTCTAGAGAAATATCCTATGTTTCAAGATCATAATTCTATATAGCCAATAAGGCTTCTGTTGTTACTGGCTCTCCTCCATCTATCTAAAGCTGACTTTTAACTTCATGTTGTTTATGCCACCTAAGGAAATCCTTAAATTCCTTAGTTTTTATGAAATTATCATCATCTAGGAATTATTGCTAATGAATGATCATTTCTTCAATGCATGCTTGAAGAGGATTTTCAACATTTTCTTCTTCATCTTATTGTAATTTCTTTCCCTTTCTGATCTCCTCTCTCAATGAATGGTCATATAGCCTATTTCCAGGAATAAGGGCACTAATTTTATCCCTTTTCTTCTCTCTTCTTACATAGACTAATGCCTGGGAAGGTTCTCCAATTTCAGCCTTTTTCTTTTTGAATGAAGGTTCATTAGTAACCTATGCTTCCAGAACCTTTGTCAGGTCAATAATATTTTCTCCTTCAACTTCCTGCTCTCCTGTAGTTGTTTGATAATTTGGATAAGTAGTGGGTGAAGGATAGCCCTCATCACTGACATCATCATACTCTAACTCAGAATGTTCTACATGACCTTTCTCAAGGACAACAAGTGCTTCCTTCCATTGGTTGCATAAGAAAGTATGGGATTTAATCATTTCATCTATCCTTTTAAAATATGGTACATCAGGATAGAAACCACCAAATGATAATCCTTTTCTCTTTACCTATCTTTCCAGGTCCATTAGTTCCTTGATTTTATTTTCTCTTGAGATCACCTCCTCATCCTCATGAATATTCCTTATAGCGTCTTCCTCTATGCATTCCTCATTTTCATTAGTGTAAGGAGTTGTGGGGGTTAACAGTTTCTTAGAACTTGCAATGAATGCCTTTGTATCAGCCTATCTATACAATGTTTCACCCATCTTATAATGGCTTAGCCAGCTATCTACTAAATCTATGGCCCTCTTGCCAATAGAAAACTGATAAATATTGAATTGCCTAAGAGTGAATTTTCCTTTCCTATGAGGAGAATGATGCTCCTTATCTATCAACATAAGTTGCCAAATAAACTCCATAGTTATGACTCTAGAAGGGACATGAAATGGGAGTACATGTGAGGGATGTGTACATCCATACACTTAGATTATGGTAAAATTCTTCTCTAGGAAGAATTCACCCCAATTGTGATCTCCAGGCCACTTGTCAACATATTCACAAGGCCTTAATAATTGGAGTAATTTTCCTGGAAATCTGGTCTTGTTTACCCCCAAGCACTGCAATAATGGATAAAATATCCAATTCTCAAATGCACAAATATTACAATCCCTACCAGTGTAATTTCAAACTTTTATCCAAAACTGGATACAGTTGGGTTGACCCTGGTGCATTCTTTGTGGACTTAAATTCTCCAAATTCATAACAAGGTAGTTGTAATACATTATCAAATGCATTAAAATGGAGTAGTGTAAGAACTTAGGCTCCTTCTCCTTTTTCTTTATAGCCATAAACCCCTCATGCATCTTATTGGTTATATACTGGATATAACCATAGGTTGTGCTAATATGGATATCCTGCAAGTCTAGGGTTATCATCAGAACATCAGCAGTAATTCTCTTTGAACCTTCATCCCTTCCCAGTACTCTATAGAGTGCAAAAGCAATATATTTGATATAGTGGTTCAGATCCTTATAGGCATAAGGAGCAAGTTTCGGCAACAGGGCAATATAGTTCTTAGTCTGCCTAGGAACATGTCTCTATAGTAGGCCTTTATCTACCCCAACTTGCTTCTCATATATAGCCTCTTCTTTCTTTAAATCTATTTCTATTGCCATTGGGTAGTAAAGATTGAAATATTTCATAAATGAATTCCTATTTAAGGCTAAAAATATAGTACCATCATTTTTCTTGATTTTCTTAGATAGCTCATCCTAATTGTTTGCTAAGGCTAATACAAGGTCAGCATCTAAAAATACATCAAGTAAAACTAACCTAGCTAACCTACATGTCCAAGGGTTTGAAATAGGCACAACTTCATCAAAATTATTATAAAAATAGTTAAAGAGGGAGTAACCTGATGAACCTAGAGTTTTAGCATCTCGGATGTAAGCTAGGTCATCAACCAACATGCCATCTTTTAACTTCTTGTTTTGTGTTGATCTCAGAAGCAATTGTAGAAACTCATCTAAAAAATTTATCTTTCCCTTTGCTTCATCATCTACATCATCACTCCTTCCACTAGTGGAGGCCACACTCACTGCCCTACTTATCTTGTCTATTCTATTTTGTTCTTTTCTCACTTTATTTTCACTGAAATTGAAACAAATCTTCCAGAAAACACATTACCCTGAACTGGAATGCACATAAAATAATTCAAGAGAATTGAAAGTCAAACCAATTACCATTAATTATGTACAAAAATTTTCTCAATTCACTCTTCAGAGGTAACAATTCTCCCTTTTTCTTAGACATAGAAAACTTGGCAAATTCTCCGCTCTGAAAATCTAAATGCAAGGTAAGTGAAAATGAGCATGATATCAATTATTAATGGTAAAAATGCTCAAGGTACGTGGCTCATTATTGAAAATCCATCACTTCTACCTTTAATTTTACATATTGTGTCATTAATACTATTTTCTAACTGTAGCCTCTGATCATGACAAGTAATCAAATTTGAATGAGTGAAAAATTCATGAAAATTCTTATTAAATTTGAACACAGGTTGAAAATGACTTGATTGGCTCTTTTCAGACATTTCAGCAACTTTTTCCACTGTCATAACTGTTCTGCATTCCTATTCACTGATGACTTTTGAACTTTTACATGACAGCAGCTGCCTTAAATTTTCTTCACTGTAATCTTCATTTTCCTTATCTGGCGACCTAGCGACTATGCTTTGTCTCCATGTCGCTTAAAATTTCTCTTAACTATGATTTCCTTTCTAGACCTAGTGACAACATGTATTTCTTTACTTTAGTTTAACCTTAGTCAACTTCTTGTGATCACGTGACTGAAGAAACCCAAGTCGCTGAAATAAAATATTAACTTTGAGTTTATCTTGAGATATCCCAACCACCATAGATCTATTTTCAATTAGACACTTATTGCTAAGTCTCTGAATCACTTTAATCCTTTATGAGACTTCACGACTTAAGCCTATGTCGCTTAATCACTAGATAATTATCACTTAACCATTTTTAATTGGAGACTTAGAGACAAGCAAATAATACCTTTACTTTATCAACTTAATTCATTCTAGAGACTCCGTGACTAAAGCTTTGTCTCAATGTCACGAGAAAACTTTCACTTTATGAGAATCGTTAAGAGACTCAGTGACTAACCTTGATCTTCCTTTAATCTACATCAGATGGCTGATATTAAGTCTATTAACATTTGTATTTAACCCTAATATTTTTAGAGACTTGGCAACTATAGTGCAATGTAACATTGATTTCCTTATGTCTCTAAGTAGCTTGAAGAAAATTCACTTAGCCCTTTTATCTAGAGACTACCTGATTACCGTTGATCTCCTATCTGTTAGCATTCAATGGCTCCGCTAAGTCTCTGAATATTTTATAAAAATCCTAGATCATTTGGAGACCTAGCGACAAACACTTTTAGTCTATTAATCGATAGATAACATTTTTCATTCAGAGACCACGCGACTTATGTTTTCGCTTTATATATTTTGAACACATGTCTCTTTATCACTGTTTGTCTCCTTATCGTTGAATAAATGTTTACTTGTTAAAAATGATCAGTGACTTAACAAAGACCGTAGATTTTATTTTAATATTGTGGTTGTCTCCAAGTCTCTTAATATTTTCCTTAACTTACTTTGTATCTTGAGACTTGGTGGCTACTTTGTCTTTTAAACTCACCACTAACTCTGATTGGATCTAGAGACTCCATGACCAAAGGAAATAAAATTCTCCAGACATTTTAGTAACTATTAGATTTATTTTGAGACATTTTGACCACCGTAGATCTCTTCTCAAGGACCACAGAATCTCTAGTTGTAGATCATCTTTATTTTACACTTATTAATCTATTGCTTGAAGGGAAACACACAAGAGAAAGGCAAACCTACATATATACAATATAATACATACTTGTGCATAAAACTTTGTTTTTTAATTGAAGAAGGGTTTCAAAAATTGCCCATGCACTGGAAATTCAAAATATTCTCCATTCATGTTCTTCAGCAAATAGGAATATTTTCGAAAGCTTTGTGAAATGACAAATGGACCAAGCCATTACGATTCAAATTTTTTATGTTTTCCTCTATCTTCTGATCTCACATTCCATTGAAGAACTAAGTCACTTGGTTGGAATTTTCTATCAATATCCCTTCTGTCAAATAGAATTTTCATCTTCTATTGTAATTTAATTTTTTCCTTCTGGCTATTTCTTCTTGTTTCATCTAACTCTGCCAATTGAATCATTATATTCTTTATACTGGAAGAAACGTCCAACTGCTCTACTTGCATGAATTGATATATTGGCAACAGATTGTTTATAGGCATTTTTTACTGTAGACCATATACCAATTCAAATGGTGACTTACCAATGGACTTCTTAACTATTATTCTATCATCCCAGAGTTCTATCTTCAGTTTGGTATTCCATGCTCTCTTATTCTTTTCCAGAGTCTTTTTCAATGTCTTCAATATACTTTTATTACTGGACTCAGCTTGTCCATTTTCCTGTGGGTGATATGGGGATGAATATGACATTATGATCCCATATTTCTCATAGAACTCTTTCATCTCATCTAATCTAAAGAACATGGCATTATCCATTATTAACTTTGAAGGTACACCAAATCTAGTCAGAATATTTTCCATTAAAAATTCAGTGACTACCTTACTTTTTGCCTTTTTGGTAGGAATGGCTTCAATCCATTTAGCAAAATAATCAGTGGATACCAGTATCCAACTGTGTCCTCCACTAGATTTTTCTGTAAACTCACCAATAAATTCAATTCCCCACATAGAAAAAGGGGCTTCAGTACTTACTGGATTTAACAATAGGGCTCCTAAAAATTTGAGCTTATTTGAGAACCTCTGACAGGGTTCACATTTTTTGACATATGCATATGTATCCTTAAATAAACAAGGCCAATAGTATCCATCCCTTAGAATCTTGTGAGTAGTAGTCTTGGTAGAAAAGTGATCTCCACACTCCCCTGCATGCATCTCACTTAAAACTTTCTCAAATTGGCTATGATCCAAACATAACAATAATACACCATTTCTATCTTTCTAGTACAAATCTCCTTTGACTAAGGTGTATTTTTGAGCTTGCAATCTGAGATTTCTCTTTTGGTTGTCAGTCAGAATATCAGGACACTTGGAATTCTTTAAAAAGTACACAATATCAACATAAAATAGTTGTCTTTCTATATTTGTAACTGTCTGATCATGTGTCTCTATATCATTTACTTGCACTAAATCCAAGTTATCCTCTGTCATGATTTTGGCCAAACCTTGACCTCTTACTAACTTTTGTAATGTGGATTTCAAGATTAAACTCCTAAATTCTATTGATCCACTTACACCTTTTACCAATCTCTTTTGACTGACTAAGAATATCCTTTACTGCTGAGTGGGGGATATATGCTTGCACCTTAGCAGAAACCAATTATGGTCTAAAATATTTTAGAGCTTTTACTAAAGCATATGCCTTCTTCTCCATCATTTCATAATTTAGTTTTGCAACCTAGAGAGATTTACTATAAAAATCTATTGGATGCTCAAATCCTTCTTCATATTTTTGTAATAAAATAGTAGCAATTTTGTGATAACATGCAAATGAAAATAGAGAAAAGGGATTACTAAAATCAGGTGATTTCAGAACTTGAGCCTCTTGCACTACCTTCTTTATTTTTTCAAATGTCATTTGAGCTTCTTCATTCCAATTAAATTTTGCATATTTTTTCAGCAACTTTATGATAGGATTGACAATTTCTACAAATTTTTCTATAAATCGTTTGACAAAATTAATCTTTCCTAAGAAAGATTAAACTCCTTTTAATTTTTTTGGAGAAATGACCTTCTAGATTGCTTCTATTCTTTCTAGGTCTATTATTACTCCATCTTTAGACACTATGTGTCCCAACAACTTTCCCTCCTATACTATAAAATGACATCTCTTAGGATTTAATGAGAGACCATATTCTAAAGCTTTATTAAAAATTTTACCCAAGTGTTCACAATGATCTTCAACTTTTTTAGAGTATTCAGTTAGATCATCTTGATAAATGACCATGACTAAGTCAATAAATTCTTTAAAAGCAACGTCCATGGCCCTTTGAAAAGTTTCTCCTGCATTTATCAATCCAAATGGAATTCTGATATAGACATAAGTTCCCCAAGGAGTTGTAAATGTAGTCTTATATTGCTCTGATTCCTTCACTAAAACTTGGTTGTATCCTGAGCAACCATCCATCATTGACAACAGCTCACAACCAGTCACTTTGTGTAACATTGCCTCCATGTTGGGTAAAGAATAGTTATCTTTTAGTGAGGCAATATTTAAATTTTTGAAATCCACACATAATATGATGTCACCATTCATTTTTCTTACTGGTACCAAGTTTGAAACCCATGTTGAGTGTTTGATAGGGTGGATGATCCTAGCATCTTTTAACTTCATCAATTCTTGCTGCATCTTAGGAGCGAATAAAGGATTAATAGGCCTCTATTTTTTCCTAAATGGTTTCACCTCTAATTTTAGTGGGATCTCATGTTGGAAAAGGTCTTCCCTATAAGATTTTAGATCCTCGTATGACCATGCAAAAACATGTTTATACTTCCTCAATAATTTAATCAAACTTGTCCTTATATGGGAATCTAAACCTTTTCCAAAGTAAACAACTTGACGATTGGTTTCTGATCCTAAATTAATTTCCTCCAAGTCCTCAATCTTAGCATTTCTTATTTTTGCTGAGTGATCATTTTGACTACTGAACAATGCTTCAAGTTCAACCAGACCCTTAGGAATCTAATTGGAACTCAATTGGACAACCTCATTTCCTAAGACATAATCTTTACCATTATTGTTCTCAAGTAAATTATTGCAATCTATGCACTGATTCTCATAATGGTCCAAACACTGACTGAATCTCAAAATATCTTGGTCATCTTGAAAAACTTTCCAATTGTATATATTATCTGGAACAACTGGTCTGGTCTTATCTTCAAGTATTGACATCCCATGTAAAGTCTGATCATCAGTTTTTAGAGCAACATTTGCTAAGAAATCTGCCATTATATTTTTTGACCTTTCTATCCAACTTATATCAAAGGCATCAAACATTTTGATCTGATCCCAAATAGCATATTTATACATCTTCAATCTATCATTTTTCACTGCATATTTAGATATTACTTGGGCTACCACTAATTTAGAATCACCATAAACCTTTAAGAATTTAATTCCATGTTTAATAGCAATTTCTAGCCCTAAAGATAAATCCTCATACTCTGTTGTATTATTTGTACATTGAAAGGCTAGCAAAAAAGAATATTTGAAAGTTGTACCTGATGGAGATACCAGTAATACACCAGCTCCCGATCCTTATTTTGAGCAAGCTCCATCAAAATAGATTTTCCACAATCCACCATTTTGTATAGTCAATTATTTAACTAGAGGATCAATATTTTCACTCTGATGATGATGATCAATCCTTTGCACTCTAAATTTCTCCATATCCACATCAATATAGTATCTATTGTTAGTGTCTTCATACCACTCAATCATGTGAGTAGTCCTACCTTCTCTTAACACTCTAACATTATTTCCATTAATGTTAAAAGTAGCATATGATAAATCACTTTGTATACTACCTCCCATTGAAGCACTCCACTTTCTAGATAATAACATCCCATAATGTGGTGGTATGTCAACAACAAGAACATTCATATTTAAAATCACATCAGGACACACTGCTAATTTGTAAGGCATGGCTTCAATAGCACCAATAACAGGGACTTCCCTAGAATTCATTGCTTGACATCTCACATGAGGAGTGTCCACTTGTAATCCCATAGACTTCATAATTTATACTGGCATGATAGTGTTTGATGCTCCTGAATCAATCATACAACTTTTAAGCATCCTTTCATTAATTACCAGTGTTAGAAAAAATGGGTCTACAACCTTGGGAGAAGTAGTTGTGTTTAAGAAAATCTGAGGAATCACATAAATCATTACTTCAGCTTCCTTCCCTTTGTTACTTGGTCTCTTATCAACATTTTTTGGACTTTGAAATTTCACTGTAGACACATTGTTTAATAGTGATAGAACCTTTTCTTTATGTTCCTTGATTCTCATCATCTCTAAAAATGGAACTTTTACAGTCATTTGAGACAAACAGTGGCCCATGTCTACTAGAGTATATTTTATATCTGAGGACTTTTGTTTTTCAACAGTAATGTTATTTTCCTCAATTTGTATGTTCAGAGTTGGTTCTTCTTTCATAGATTTTTTGTTTTCTATTTTAAGAGAAGTACTTGTTTCTTGTACCTTTTCTTTTCCTTCATGTACAACAATAGGCTCTATGGATTTAGTTATATCTTAACCTTGGGTTTGTTTGCACTTTCCCCAAGTCCATCTTTATTTTGTACATATTTTTTGTCTATTCTATTTTCTTTTATAAATACACCAGACGGTTGACTACCAGTACCCCCAACTGTTCTATTCCTTAAATGATAGTTGCTTCTAGCTTTGTTCACCAGATCTGCAGTAATTCTTTCTTTTTCTTCATCTGAAGCTTTTTTGACTAATGGAAAGTCTTGATTGTTCTGTGCATAACATCTTATATGGTTATTTGTTTTGTCTATTTCACTATCTGATAAAATTTATTGATGATGAATCTCTACATTTCTTCGTGAACCATATGAATCATGATTTTCAATTTCATTATCTGAGTCTACATCATGACAAGAATAGGCATTTTCCATATTATAATCACATTTTTCACCTTCATCATTCCCTTATTCTTCATTTGCTTTCAAATCTAAGGAAGCAATGCAGAAATCAGGATTATGTGGGGCTTCACAAGCCTCACACCAGAAATCATCATTGCACAAATGGACAATATTTTTATGCAAAGGGTCTGGAGTTCTGTTCTCAAGTTTTTCTTTTCTAGGTGGAGCAATAGGCTTCCCATCCTTAAACTGAGCCCCATAAGGATGATTTTGCATTCTATTCTAAGGATTATAAGTGTTATTATAGGAAGGCCTACTATTTTGAGGAGCCCTATACTCTTTATATTCTGGTTCCTTTAGGTTACTCCTGCTAAACCTTGAATCATCTCTCTTATACAGTCTACTAGACACCCTTCTATTTATTTCAATATTTACTGCTATCTTGTAAGCATCAGTAAGCATTCTAGGGTTTTTATCCCTAAGAGCATAACCCATTTTAGATTCAAAAGAATTTAAATAAGTTGCTAGGCATACCTCTTCATCCACCCTTATTTTCTGAAACAATTTATGCATAGCTCTTTGGAATTTGGTATTGAACTCAGCGACCTCTTCATTATAGTTCTTTTTGATGTTATTGAACTCGTTTAGTAGGAACCCCTTATTTGTCTTATCACCATATTGATCTTTAAACAACTCAATTTATTCATCCATGGAAGCAATAGAGCCATTATAAAGACTTCTAAACAATTCTCTAGCATCCTCTACTAGATACTCAACAAAAAGATTCATCAACACATCTTCATTAGTAATATTCAAATCATCAACAAAATCAATGAATTTTCTCAAGTGTGTTTCAAAAGAGATGACATTATTACCTGCAAATTTTGGGATCATTTCTCCTACATCACACACATCTTTTGGAAATGCATTTGGGTATCCAGGAATGCCAATAAAATTAAATTGCTTGTACCTTTTAGGGTTCAATGGTTTCCTTTGAAACATATCAGTCTCTTTGAAAGTAGTAGCCTTTGTTTTGGAAGATGTTGTGTTCTCAGTTCCAGCATAAGAATATTTGGAAGACTGTAAAAAATCTATTTTATTTTTCATTTTTATTGTTGCACCTTCCATCTGAGCTTTTTCTAGCATCTTTTCCATGGTTTCCTTTTCTATTCTTAGTCTTTCAAGATCAATATCCAATTTGGACATTTTCTCTGTTAGGGCCTTCTGAACCTTAGGCTCTTCAATTTTTCTCTCATTGATCTTTTGTTTACCTTTCTCCTTAAGATTTTGTGAACTAGAAGCTCTGTGAGTATTGGGTATTTCTTGGTCCTTTTGAGACCTCTCATTATTCCTTGTATTTTTATGTCTCAAGGATCTTCTTCTACCTCTATCAAAATCCTTATGTTCATGTTTTTTCTTTCTAAGTTATTTTTCCCTCTTCATCTGCCGAATAAGGGCAAGGTGTTTCATGATGAGTCTTTCCTCCTCAAAAAGCTCATGAGAAGGAACCTTAGAATCTAAAATTATAGCATCTATTCCTTCTTGTTCACTAGAAGTGGAGGTAGTTGCAAGTGTTTCTAATCCTTTCTCTACAGCTTCTTCATATTCTGAAGTATTTCCTTCTTAATCAAATTGATTACTACCTTCCTCTCTCCTAGTATTGTTGTCTTGGCTTCTTAGAGAAGCTTGATCTATACTGACTTGGTTTCTTTTCTTCCTCCAAGACATCTCCATTCTTGAAGTTTATGGGATTCCACCATCCAATGCAATTTCAGGATTCCCTCTTATTTTTGACCTAGTATTCATTTTGAAAAATGTTTAGTTAACTTGTTACTAATCACAGATATTTGACTTTAGAGTCACCACCCAATAGTTGTTTGTGATGAATGAATACTTATAAAAATGACCTTGGAAACTAAAACTATGAATATACTGCCTTTGAAAAGCTTAGAGATTTTGAATACTTTTACCAAGATTTTACAATCTCTATCCCCAATAGAGTCACCAATTTGTTAGGGTTTTTTCTTGCTGAACCTTCAAAAGATTCTTGAATACTTAATTAACTCTATGATTCCCAATGAAATTACTAACTCAAGGAAGAGAAAAATCTAATTGATGATGGTTTATGATAATATCTAGGGAAACTATTATCACCTCCTTCTTTTTTGAGTTCCACAACACCTAGGCAGGTATTACCTATATAAGATGACTCTCTTACAATATTATTAAATGTGGATATTGATTTGTTGTTTGTTTACTATATTACCTTATAAATTACTTTGCACAAAACTAAAAACAACTTAACACAGAGTTTAACTATGAAAACTATTGAAATGATAACAAAAAATAGTAGTGTTTTAAGGACATTAATCCTTCTTCCTTTTTTACAGTTCTCAGAACTTAGGAGGGGCAACCTATTTAATCCTCTCTCAAAGGGATCAGTAAAATCAAATGAATATCTTGATACAATTACTTAAATTTATATATATATTGATTATAAATGTAAAAGATTTGTGTATTTTGAATTATTTGGATGATGATAAACCACTTGACAAATTCCAGACTAGTACCTATCCTTGGGCTACAGAGTCAAAAGATGGAAATCCATAGAAAAAGTAAATAAAGATACTATAGATTGCCTTACAACCTAAATGCAACTTGAGAAAAGTTCCTTACAAATAATGTTGTCACTCCCAAGCTACTATATCAAATCCTCAAATACTATTATACTCCTTGAAACTACTCACAAAACTTAGTTCTTCCCTTGAAAGAAACTTGCAATTAATTAGACAGCTACCTTGTAACTGATATGTTTAAAATTGCCTTACAAATTCAAACATAAAAGAGAATACACAATAAGTAAAGAGAAAACAACAATATAGAAGAGAAGTTGCACTATATTTTATTTATATTCCTACTTCATACATATAGAGGATAAAAGCTCAAAACTCAGACAAAATTGTATAGTCTGGCTTATAATTATATTTCATCATCCTTCGAAATGTTACAATTTGATCTATTTATAGGTTCAAACCATCTTGGAATCCTTAAGATAAGGATGCAACAAGATTTGGATGGTTTAAGAAACCTAACCCTAAAATGCAGATAAAACAAAAGATAGGAATGATCTAAGCGGTGGAAGGACAAAAATAGAGGATGAAATCTGATTTTCTCCTTTGTCTTCAAGTGAACTTTGGCACCTTTGTGTAATTATGTTTAGGATAGAATCTAATATTTGCAACGAGGATAAGTAACTGCCATTACAAGATAACCTACACTTGTCTTTTGTGGTTTCTAACTTTCCTATGCTCATAGATCAGGTGCTAGGTATCTTTCATTCTGCATCCAAGATGTCCAAGTCTATGTCAGCAACAACCTTCTTCTTCTTTGGCTTTATCAATGTGTCCCATGCTGCCACATCATCTTCTGTAGACCACTTAAAGCTCTGAATGATTTCTAGTTGTGATTTTTTGTCTATTCCACCAAGCCTCTATTATATTCTTGACATCTGTTAAGAATTTATTGATGTCAGTCTCAACTTTAAAGGATTCATCTAAGATATTGTTGTAGCATTCCATATCTAATTCTACATCATCATTATTAAATGCCTCTTTCTTAGGCAATTTTCTATACCACTCTTCTCTCCATACCTCTAAAGCTTTGATTTGACCATCATCTCCCTTGATTGGAGGAATAAATCTATTGAAGTCTGACCCAAGAAGATTCAGTTTGGACTCAATCTAATTTAACTTGCCTATGAAGAAAGGAAAAGTTACATTTATCTTTTCTATTTCATCTCCAACCTTAGTAACTATCTCTGCTAAGTCATTTCTATGAGGTTGTAAAGATGCCAACCTTTCAAACAGTTGTGTCCCACTAGACCATATCCCAAAATAAGGGTTTAAAATAGAAATATAATTAATTACCTCAATATGTAAAGTAGGAATTTTATTATATGCACAAAAAATCAAATCAGTCTTATATTTCAAAATATCAATCATGTGTTCAAAGATGTTCATCAATGTCCCTAAGACTGTTTCATTATGCTCTATGATCTGTTGCTCTGTCTTAGTGTTATCCCCTGTCAATTTTGTTTGAACCTCTTCATGAGCAATATCCTTTGGTGGTGCCGGAATGACCTCAAGCTTCTCCATTAGTTGATGAGTCAACTCTCTAATTGTTATCTCCAAAGTAGAGATCTTGATCTAACACAGCTCCCTATCCTTTGCAAGAGCACTGGTCTCTTCTACCAGAGTACTATATCTTTGAGATATCTGCTTAGTTTTTGCCACAGTTAGTTGAGCAAAGTGTGATAAGACTTATGATAGTCCATATCATTGGTGTTATTAGGAGACCACACCATATGATTACCTACCATGCTTTCTTGAATGTTTATCAAGGCTGGATTTTGATCGTAAGGAGATAGGTTCCACATAGCAACAGCCTGGGGTTTTGGATCATAACCAAATCCCTTTATCAGTTCCCCCATCTAGACTTCTGAATACAGTTTGAGATTTGGTTACCTCCGTATTTGGTCAATAATAAATGATGAGGCTAAATCCTAGCCCTGAACAAGTAGAATACCACTAAATTTGACCATTTTTCTTGCTTCTTCAAGAGAAATATCCTCTATTTCAGGATCGTAATTCTGTATAGCCAATCAGGCTTCTGCTATTACTAGCTCTCATCCATCTATCTGAAGCTGACTTTTAACTTCCTACTATTTATGCCACCTAAGGAAATCCATAAATTCATTGGTTTTTATGAAATTATCATCATCTAGGAATTGTTGCTGATGAATGATCCTTTCATCAATGCATTCTTGAAGAGGCAATTCAACATTTTCTTCTTCATCTTGTTGTAATTACTTTCCATTTCTGATCTCCTTTCTCAACAAATGGTCATATGGCCTATTGCAAGGAATAAGGGAACTAATTTTATCCCTTTTCTTCTCTCTTCTTACATAGACTAATGCATGGGAATGTTCTCCAATTTCAACCTTTTTTTCTTTTTGAATGGAGGTTGTAACCTCTTCTTTCGAAACCTCTGTCAGGTCAATAATATTTTATCCTTCAACTGCCTGCTCTCTTGTAGCTGTTTGATAATCTGGATAAGCAGTGGGTGAAGGATAGCCCTCATCACTATCATCATCACACTCAGACTCAAAATGTTTTGGCTGACCTTTCTCAGGGACTACAAATGCTTCCTCCAATTGGTTGCATAAGAAATTATGGGATTTAATCATTTCATCTATCCTTTTCAAATATGGTACATCAGGAAAGAAACCACCAAATGATAATCCTTTTCTCTTTACCTATCTTTCCAGGTCCATTAGTTCCTTGATTTTATTTTCTCTTGAGATCACCTCCTCATCCTCGAGAATATTCCTTATAGCATCTTCCTCTATGCATTCCTCATTCTCATAACTGTAAGGAATAGTGGGGGTTAAGAGTTTCTTAGCACTTGCAATGAATTCCTATGTATCAGCATATCTATACAATATTGCACCCAACTTATAATAGTTTAGCCAGCTATATTCTAAATCAATGGTCCTCTTGCCAATAGTAAACTGATAAATCTTGAATTTCCTAAGAATGAATGTTCCTTTCCTGTGAGGAGCAAGATGATCCTAGTAGGGACATGAAATGAGAGTACATGTGGGTGATGTGTACATCCATACACTCTGATTATGGTAAAATTCTGCTCCAGGAAGAAGTCACCCAATTGTGATCTCCAGGCCACTTGTCAACATATTCACAAGGCCTTAATAATTGGAGTAATTTTGCTAGAACTTTTGTCTTGTTTACCCCCAAGCACTGCAATAATGGATAAACTATCCAATTCTCAAATGCACAAAAATTACAAACCCTAGCAGTGTAAGTCCAAACTTTATCCAAAACTAGATATAATTGGGCTGACCCTGGTGCATTCTTTGTCGCCTTAAATTCTCCAAATTCATAACATGGTAGTTGTAATACATTATCAAATGCATTAAAATGGAGTAGTGTAAGAACTTAGGCTCCTTCTCCTTTATCTTTATAGCCATAAACCCCTCATGCATCTTATTGATTATATATTGGATATAATCATAGGTTGTGCTAATATGGATATCTTGCAAGTCTAGGGTTATCATCAGAACATCAGCATTAATTCTCTATGATCCTCCATCCCTTCCAAGTACTCTAAAAGTGCAGAAGAAATATATTTGATATAGTGGTTAAGATCCTTAAAGGCATAAGGAGCAGGTCCGAGCAATGGGTCAATATAGTTCTTAGTCTACCTAGGAACATGTCTCTGTACTAGGCCTTTAATTACCCCAGCTTACTTCTTATATCTAGCCTCTTGTTTCTTAAATATATTTCTATTCCCATTAGGTAGTAAATATTGAAATATTTCATAAATGAATTCTTATTTAAGGCTAGCAATACTATACCATCACTTTTCTTGATTGTCGTAGATAGCTCATCATAATTGTTTGCTAAGGCTAATACAAGGTCGACATCTACAAATACATCAGGTACAATTAACCTAGATAAGCCACATGTCCAAGGGTTTCATACAGGCACAAATTCATCAAAATTATTATAAAAATAGTTAAAGAGGGAGTAACCTGATGAACTTGGAGTTTTAGCATCTCTGATGTAAGCTAGGTCATCAACCAACATGTCATCTTTTAACTTCTTGTTCTGTGTTGATCCCGTCAGCAATTGTAGAAACTCATCTGAAAAATTTCTCTTTCCCTTCACATCATCATCACTCCTTCCACTGGTGGAGGCCATACTCACTACCCTACTCATCCCTATCTATTCTGTTCTTTTATGTTCTCACTTTCTTTTCACCGAAATTGAAACAAATCTACCAGAAAAATCCTTACCCTGAACTGGAATGCACAAAAAATAATTCAAGAGAACTGAAAGTCAAACCAATTACCTTGAATTCTATAGAAAACTTTTCTCAATTTAGTCTTCAGAGGTAACAATTCTCTATTTTTATAAGACACAGAAAACTTGGCAAATTCTCCGCTCTGAAAATTTGAATGCAAGGTAAGTGAAAATGAGCACGATATCAGTTATTTATGGTAAAAATACTCAAGGTATGCAACTCATTATTGAAATATCCATCACTTATGCCTTCAATTTTACATACTGTTCCATTAATACTATTTTCTAGTCATAGCCTCTAATCATGACAGGAAAGAAAATTTGAATGAGTGACAAATTCATGAAAATTCTTATTAAATTCAAACACTTGTTGAAAATGACATGATTGGCTCTTTTCAGACATCTCATCAAATTTTTCCACTTTGTCATAACTGTTCTACATTCCTATTGGCTGATGAATTTTCAAATTTTACATGTCAGTAGCTGCCTTAACTTTTCTTCGTTGTATTCTTCATTTTCCTTATCTGGCAACCTAGCGACTATGCTTTGTCTCCATGTCACTTAATATTTCTCTTAACTGTGATTTCCTTTCAAGACTTGGTGACAACATGTATTTGTTTACTTTAGTTTAACCTTAGTCAACTTATGGCAATCACGTGACTAAAGAAATCCAAGTCACTGAAAGAAAACCTTAACTTTGAGTTTATCTTGAGATATCCCAACCACCATAGATCTCTTTTCAATCAGGCACTTATTGCTAAGTCTCTGAATCACTTTAATCCTTTATGAGACTTCACGACTTAAGCCTATGTCACTTAATTGCTAGATAATTATCACTTAACCATTGGTAATTGGAGGCTTAGCGACAAGCAAATAATACCTTTACTTTATCAACTTAATTCATTCTGGAGACTCCGCAACTAAATCTTTGTCTCAATGTCGCGAGAAAACTTTCACTTTATGAAAATCGTTAAGAGACTCAGCCACTACCCTTGATCTTCCTTTAATTTACATTAGACGGCTGATATTAAGACTCTTAACAATTGTATTTAACCCTAATATTTCTAGAGACTTGGCGACTATAGTGCAATGTAACATTGATTTCCTTCTGTCTCTAAGTTGTCTGAAGAAAATTCACTTAGCCCTTTAATTCAGAGACTACCTAACTACTATTAATCTCCTATCTGTCAACATTCAATGGCTATGCTAAGTCTCTGAATCTTTTATAAAAATCCTAGATCATTTGGAGACCTGGTGAAAAAAACCTTTAGTCTCTTAATCGCCAGATAATATTTTTTCATTCAGAGACAACGGGACTTATTTTTTAGCTTTATATATTCTGAACATGTGTCTCTTTATCACTATTTGTCTCCATATCACTTAATGAATGTTGACATGTCAAAACTGATCAGCAACTTAACGATCACCGTAGATTTTCTTTTAATCCTGTGGTTGTCTCCAAGTCTCTTAATCTTTTACTTAACTTACTTTGTATCCTGAGACTTGGCAACTACTTTATCTTTTAAACTCATCACTAACTCTAATTGGATCTGGAGACTTCGTGACCAAAGGAAATCAAAGTTGCGAAACATTTTACTAACTATATGATTTATTCCGAGACATTCTGACCACCATAGATCTCTTTTCAATTGGATGGATGGTTGTCGCTTAATCTCCTAACCATTTTGGCATATTCCTTCTCATTTAGAGATAATGCGACCAATGCTTTATCGCTAAGTCTCTAGTCAAAATAGAATATTCTGAAAACATTTAGAGACTAGGCGAATGAGTTAAAAAAAACATGACTCTTTTATAACTTAAGTTATGAAAAAGGTAACTTAAAAAAAATCTCGATTGGGAAATTAGGGCTTTTTCCCATTTTGAAACTTATAGGACTTAAGGCTTAGGTTTTAACCACTTCCAATTAAGGTATGACCTAGAACATGGAATTTTAACATTTTATTGGTTCTGAGGCCTGAAGACCATCAATTGCGTGGAAAGTCTTTTATAATAACAGGTAAATTTTGACACTTAAAGGCTCACATTGACAGGGAACTTCAAAAATTTTTACAGGCCAGACTAAAACTTGAAATACAACCAACAGGATGTCTCCTCAACTTCCTCTTCATTTGCTTCTTTGTCTTGATGCCTATGGATATTTTGATCTTTGTTTCCTTATTATGGTTTTGATCTTGGTCATAATTATTATTTTTCTTCACCATAGGATTAATTCATTCTTCAAATAGATTCATGATATGATCTCTTTGCTCTTTTTTTTAATTAATTGATTTTTCCTTTGAAGATTTCTTGACACCCTGAATTTGTAAGGATTTGATCCAATATTTGATTTTCACAAAGAGTACTTCAAAAAGGGTATTTAAAACCCTCCTTGTTCTATACGCATCAAAAAAGAATTGGTAAGCATCACAAAAATCTTTGTACGCGCTCACTGGAAAAAGGTTATGCGTTATTTTACTATTTAGACGGGTCACTTCACAGTTTAAAAGAGGCAGAATATTGTTGGTATGCATCACTTCTATTTTGATAGACATGGGTACTTTTCTTAAATGTATCACAGGATTTCTCAAAAGCATTGCAACACTTTTCATATGCGGCACATGATATGTGAGGAACTATTGTTTCACTAGTTTAGTTGCAACTTTATTGATTATTGAAAATTTTAAATTGGTTATAAGATCTGAATGAGTTTTCTCTATTTGTAAACATGGATCTTCAACCATAACAATCACAAAAAACCTTGTCTTTATCCTCAATCCCAAACATAAAGTGCATATTATCAGTCATTTCCACAAATCTTCACAATAAAATCTTTCAAGCAAGCTACCTATGGTAAATTTTGGCTTTTAAATTTGTCTCTAAAGAGGTAGGCTTTGGTAAATTAACCAGGTGTTTAATCAGGATTACAAACAAAAATATCAAATGAATCATACAAGGGCTACATAGTCACGTATGCGCAATTTAGGCTATTAACCCTACGAGTCCATGCATTTGATATTTTTACCCTCTAAGTCTTTCAACATAATGAGGTCTTTGTTTAGAGTGGGTGGATAGAGGTGGCTTAACCTTGCTCCCACTTTGGGTCGTTCCCTCTCACCATCGTTGATAAGGCAAATCTCAGGAGGCAGGCCCACTAAAGTTCTAGCATGCTCATGGAAAGCAAGAAATGAAATGAATAGGTAGGTCAAGGATTTTGATTCATCTAAAAGGTGAAGAGCATATCCCTACTACTTCTTCAATTCCCAAACATGATTAGTTCAAAAGTTCATTCCAAGCCTCTTATTCCAGGGGGATTTGAGTGTGTTTCAATTTTTTATTCACCCAAAGGGTGAAGAGCATATACCTAGAACTTTTCATCCACAAGAAATGAGGCTTAATTTAATGTTTGGTTCATTACTTAGCTCCTTTTCATCACAAATTTTTCATGCTTAGCATTCTTATTCACTTAAGGAAGTAAAGAGCATAGGCCTAATAATTTATTTTTGACTCAAATTCACTCTTTTACTTAAAGCTATATTTCAACTTTGGCATGCCACCAGTTAAGAAATTGCAAATGGATTTATATTTACCTTATTCAATGCTAGCAAAGGCTAGGCGCATTTTTGATTTACTTATTTTTCATTTTTGCTACTCACCTAGTGACGATGGTTCCAGCTCCTTAGCATCCCCTTCACAAATGTTAGTCCAACACACTCTAATGCAAAGTGAGGAAATCAACAAATTTAAAACTCCTTTTTCAAAATTAATAAAAGATTTGCTAATTAAGGAGTAAAAATACAATTGAGAGATACATATTTCAATTGGTAAGCTTTAATTGCTCTCAAAGATCTTCCATATGCTTCAATTTTCTTTGTTGATTCTTCCAAGAAGTTATTGAAATGAATTCAATTTTCATTCATCAACTTCGTCTAAATTCTTGTCTTTCCTTTCTTTGCACTCGAATCTCAGGTTTTTGCACCTTTTTTATGCTTTGCTAGTAGAAAAATTGAGTTAAAATCTTCAAAATGACATTATTTGCAATTTTCATAAAACAGAGCTACACTCTACTAACATGAGCATACGCTGTAATTAATTTATTGTACACGCTACTTCATTTATTGTAAGTGCTACTTCATTTATTTGTAAGCGCTACTTCATTTACTGGATGCTCTACAGAAACTATTAAATGCACTACTTAAACTCTGGAAAGTGCTATTAAACTTTCTAAATGCATTAAAAGATAGATTAAATGCGCTAAAAGGATTTTTCCATATGTTGAAAGAGATAAGACATAAGCTAGAAGTTGTTAGATGTGTCAAAAGGTTTTATAAAGGCATCAATCTTCACAATAGGTACGCTATTTCACTGTGTAAGGGAGCTAAACTTTTATTTTCAAGCGTTATTTCTCATGTGAAATGCGTTGTTGCACCTGTAATTCAGAAATGTGCAACATAAAGTCACTCAAAAATACAAAAGCTTGTTAAAAAATGGTAGTATGAGGCCTTTGAAATTAGTTTACAAATAAGATCAATTAAAACTTGAAATAAACAGTAATTAAGCTATTGAATTGAAACTAAAATCAACACGCATCTCATGGTTCCCTATCTAGCAAAGCTAATCAAATGCTCTTAGCTTAGCATCCATTAGTGACAGTCCTAGAATTAGAAATTTAGCTTTAAATGACGCAATTCTACCCTATCATAGCTCAATTACACTACAATTGCTCCAATATGATCACTATTATGCAAATTCACAAATAAAATCCTATGATTATGAAATGAATTGCCTATATTAATGATGCTCTAGATAATTGGATGTAAAGTGCTGATTTCAATTAAGAAATGCAATCTATTTATAAGATCTTCCCAAGCGTAGGGCTAGAGTTAAGAGTGAGTTAGGTTGACTCGTGATTAGACAAGGGTTGAGTTGATGGATTCAAAGGTGAAGATAAAGTAAATCTTGGTTTCAAATGTTGAGACAAGAAGACAAAATTAAGGGCCAAGATTCACCTCAAGATGAGTGGTATAGAATCATTTTTCCCTTGATCCATGTGATCTCATATCTTCACTCTCATTGGTTTATTTTATTTTCTCCCATGTCGTTGGTGAGAATAATAAGAATTATTAATTTATTTAATTTATTTATTTTAGCCATGTCTACCCTTGAATAGGTTAGATTTAATTTAATTTAAACTATATAATTAATTGCTTAAAATTAATTGCATAATTATTTAGTCTTTTTGATTTAATTAATCTGATGGCTTTGATTTTCCAATAATTCATGCTTTTTTCTTGATTTCTCACTTTGATCTTTGCTTGATTTTTCTTGACCAAATTTAGGTTTCTACACTATCTAAAAAGGGATTCTTGGTGAAGGATAAAATACTTTAAACCCCAAAGTAAGGGATTTATTTAGGATGGACATGCATTTCCAAACAAGGAATATGTTATGACCAAGGATACACACCTCTTATATAGGAGAGAATCATTGATAAACAAACATTACTCCAACAAAACAAGTGGATCCTTAAAAAGGATAAGAAATTAAAAAATGAAACGTTTCCCCAAAACTATGAAGTCATGCAAAACAATCTATTATAATAAAAAAAGAACTAGATTTATATTACTAACATAAACATGTTGTTAAGAAAGGAGAATCAAGAAAATACATCTTTCCTATTGGCAGGTAAGTGGACACTTGGTGAAGGATAACACATTATGTACCCTAAGAAAGAGATCATTTATAATAGGCATACACTTTTTAGCAAGATTGTAATGATGGATGTAAATATCCTAAAAAAAGAGAGAAAATTCTCAAGTGGAACAAATAATTTCATGCCAAAAAGGGTATCATATTATAAAATATACATGTAAACATAGGAAAAATGGAGCCTTAAGAAAGAAAAGGAATTGAAGAGAGAAAAATTGGCCTCCAAGAGTGAAGAAAAGGAAAAGGACCTATTTTGTTGCTCACAAGGAAAGATTGAATATGAAATCATAGAACCATGTAAAACAAAGAGAGCCAAATGAGATCTACCAATCGTAAGTGTAAATAAAATATCAATTTCACCAAAATCTAAGGTGGGAAATAGGGTTCACTAAGATGCACAGTCAAACTAGGAAGGTTAGGCATATCTCCTCTTATATTAAGAAGAAGATGATCTAGTAGGCATCAAGAAGGTTGAAGTTCTAGGCAGATGCAATCCTTTGTTGATTTTAGAGAATGCAATCCATGATTTTTTATAGAGATGGGTTGTTAATACAATTGTGGTTGCAAGAATGTAAGACCAATACTAGACAAACAAATGGAATTGAGGGTTTTTTATGTGTATGAGGAGACTAAGAATACATAAATAGGTTATGGAAAGGATCTAGAACCAACAGACTCTAACTAAACTTTGATTTAAATATAGATCTGAAAGGCACAAATGTGGCACCTTAGTCAATCTCTTCTTCAGAACAGGGATCCTATCTTGACTGGTTCTCTATAATTTTTAACGAAATAACTTGTAGTATATGGCTCTTCACCTAATATTTCTATAGCCCTTTTCATGCATTTTTCATCTATACCTAGATATAGAAAAGAGATGAAATATTGTGTGGAAAGATATTTTCCTAAGTAAAACTCTCGCTTAGGAATTTACCTTAAAAATAAAATCTACACCATCTATTTGAAAATTAGATGTATACCTTGATGATGTATGTTGTTTGAATGTACTCACAAGTATTGGGGAAATAATATGACTCCACAAACACCTAAAAGGAAATTATAAAGGTCATGCTTGTATGAAGGTTGTTGAAGCTTCTCACAATGAAGAATATGGTTGAATTGAATGGCTTGAATACAAAAAAAAATCTACTTGAGTGATGAGATGCTAAATTGAAGTTGAGAGCTCCAATTGTAATTGAGAGATATCAAAATGTGGGAGGGTAACTTTCTTTTATACCTCAAAATATTTTGGGGTTTAAGACTTGATGAAAGTAGATGTGGGATTAAAATCCTTGCTACAATAGTGCAGTCATTACATGGTCTAAATTTGGTCTTGATCATTGAGGAACAAGGTGCCTTGATTGGTTTGTTCCTATGAACAAGGTACCCTAGGTGCCTTGGTCCACAAAATATGGGACCAAATTGAAACTTGAGGTGTCATTTGAAAAAAGGAAGCTCAGATTAAATGTGTGAATGAACTGGGAAAGTGGGATAGTGTGCAAGAGGCCAAACATGCTAAAAATAACCCTAGGTGAGTAGAAAATTACATAGGGATGAAATGTACAATGCTACACCTACTAATCCACTTTAAGGGGGATAGCTCCAATAGTTTGTTTCTTTAGTTTGTCTATTTTATTGTGTGTGAATAATTTGCATCAACATTTTGGGTGATAGTTTGTGATCTATCATTAGGATGTAAGAGAATTGAAGGATAGAGAAAATAAGGACTCAATACTCAATATGGTGATAATAGCTAAACATGTTTATTATTGTAGGAAATGAGTTAAGTAACTGAGAGGGGAGGGGTGAATTAGTTACCAAAAAAACATATCCAAGTCCCTTAGATTTCTTAAACAAATTAGTCAATGTTGCTCGGTTAACACAAATATTATACTGTCACTCGGTTAACATAGAAAATCTTAAGATATTAACTGTGATTTATCATGAGTAATTAATTTTAGAAACATAAACCATAAAGAAAATGAAATGTACACAGATAACACCAAGATTTAACGTGGAAACCAAATATGGGAAAAAACACCAATTGTAACTAGACACTACTTTTCACTCTTCTAAAGTGAGCCCTGTTAGGAGCCAACCCTGTTAAAGGTTACAATAACACACTGTTAGTTGTGACCCTTTTAGAGGATTTAATCACCCTGTAAGGAGTGGCCTTGTGAGAGGTCTTCAAACACTTCAATGTAGAAATGTCACCTTGTGAGAGGATTTATAAATGACTGTTAAGTCTACTCTGTTAAAAGATTTTGATCACTTCTACAATTGTTAGAAAGTAACAATGGATTGACCTGTTTTGATAAGCAACTATCTTTGCTGATTCAGATCTCTATTCTGGATTAATTACTTGATCCTCACTGATCAAATATTCTATTGCAGTCCTCTATGTTATTTCCTCAATCCAAATCCCATTTGATTTTGCCGTCACTCTTCATATCACTTACACACACTATCTCTCCATATTCAATCCAAACTTGACCTTATATATATATGATATGCCTTGTCAATTCGGCCTTAATATCCTTCCAAATAAATAATAAAACTCATTGTTGTCGTCTGCATATAACCAATAATCCATAAGATATAAACTACTATTAGTCGGCTAACACTAATAGTTTAACTCGATCAACGCTAAAATCCTTCAATGCCCGACCAACACCGTCATGCCCGAGTGAACTCGGTTAGAACTAAAAATCACTTCAGTCGTCTTTAATGCCTAAGAGTTCTTGGCATGAACTTGTTGGAAAGTGACAATGCAAGCAATTGTTATTTTGTCATTGTTGTCAAACCTTAACTGGTGAGACTATTGTTATCTATTTGAGTACCATATCTATTGTTGATGAAGAAGATTTAACAAGAAGACCAAGTGAATGTTTGAGTTAAGGCAAATAAAAGGGTACTTGATCAGTTGGAACTCTGGCAAAGTAATTAGTTGTTTATTTTTCAAAGACAATTTTTCTGGTTATTCTATGCCGAGCAAAGTTGCTTGTGCCAAGCAAATTTGCTTGTGCCGAGTAAAGTTGTTCATGACGAGCAAAGTTGTTCAATGCCGACCACCCGTGAAATTGCCAAGTGGAAACAGTGATGTTGGCCGACTTACAGTAATTGGATTAATGATGAGATTTGAGATCTCTGGCCGAATTAGTTAATATTATTGGGATATGTAATGTTAATTAAAGATTGATCCATGTCATTTAATGTATGGGTAATCGTAATTAATGCATGGTTTCAAGATTTAATTAGAGACTACTTTGGAGAAGTAAATGTAATGCAAAGAT
>MU224431.1:1245933-1277031 GCA_018584345.1 Thuja plicata | reverse complement strand
ATATATATATATATATAAGCCTTTTCAATTCGGCCTTAATATCCTTCCAAATAAATAATAAAACTCATGTCTGTCGGTTGCATATAACCAATTATCCATAAAATATAAACTACTGTTAGTCGGCTGACACTAACAGTTTAACTCGGTCAACACTGAAATCCTTCAATGCCCGACCAACACTGTAATGCCCGAGTGAACTCGGTAAGAACTAAAAATCACTTTGGTCCTCTTTAATGACCGAGAGTGCTTGGCATGAACTGTCTATGCTCGGATAGGATTAGACATTTCTGTAAATAACAATGACAATACACAATTGAATAATTGTCATCAACAATTATTATATATACCATACTATGCCTTGCATACCACATAGGTTGACTTAGATACTTAAATATGACTCTTAGGAGGACACGATGATGATGATGATGATGATGATGATGGTGGTGGTGGTGGTGTAACCTATTTTAGAGTAAAGATAGCCACAAATTGTCTACTTAGGATGATAAAACAAGTCTAAGTATAGATCAATTAATTTCTTTGCAACCAAAAACCACAATTTTAATTACAATATATATCTAAAACAAATTGTAGATAGCATGCCTAATCTTTATCAATAAATATATTTTATATCTTGATATTCCATAACTCAAAATTATTTCAAATTAATTTTTCAGTGTTGGTCCTCTTGTTTGTAATTCATAGTAAAAATTCTTACGAGCACTTGTCTATTGCAAAAAATGTTCTATCGTAAAAAAAAAATCGCAAATCTCCAAGCAAAGTTGAGACCAAGGTGGGGGGCAGCGGCTATGCAGCTACGAAAATAAACATCATACCAAAGGGCACTTAATACACTTAGTTTTTTTTCCTCAAAAACGCCCACTTGGTATGATGTCTATTTTCGTGGTTTGATAGCCACTGCCAAGGTGGGGCACCACATGTGAAAATAAAAATATCATCACATAACGTCTACTTTTAGGAAAGGCATTTTAAATTAAAAAAAGAAACCTAGCGTAACAAATTAGTACATACGCATAATTTATTCACCATATTAAAATTATCGATAGAGAATGAATGAATCATAAAAAGATAGGTAAACATTAAGACAATAGAATGTTAGTTGAAATAATAAAATGTAAAAAGTAAAATGAACATTAATTTTTTTGTGCTTAAACTCTAATAACAACGTCACACCTAACCGAGCTTCAAAAAAGTAACCCTAGAACAACTTCACCACAGTGACATCACAATGACAGCTCCACGAAGACTCCTAGTTCAGGATGGAGTTTGGGCTGTGTCTATGGGAAAAGTATACGTAGGTACGTGGTGATTTCCTCATTGATGATGCAAGACTCTAATCTACATTGACGTTCGGCATTGCGTCACTTTAGTGTTGATTTAAAAAAAAACTATTTTTTCAACTTCCTTATTATGTTTTACGTTTTAGTCTGCTATTTAGCCAATACCGTTGATTTAGGCCAAGTCAACAGGTTAAATTACCGGGAATGTTCCTTATTCCCATCGTCGAGGCGACAGATGCCCCCAAAAATACTTCAAATATTTATTTTCCGTCCGGTCTTTATGGAAAATTACCGACAACATCATAAATATGTTTTGCCGTCCAGTCTTTGTGGAAAATTACCTACAACATCATAAATATGTTTTGCCGTCCGGTCTTTGTGGAAAATTACATACAACATCCTAAATATGTTTTGTCAGCTTCAGGCTTCACCTCTTTAGTCACCGCACAACCTAATAAAGTCCATAAACAATAAATAGCAGTTCTATATTAATAATCAGTATTATTTAGTGTAAAGTCAGTCTCAGTATATTTATATTCAAAGTCCCCTTTTCCACAGAATCCTGTTACAAAGAATTTTAGTGGGAACAGTGTAGAAAATATTCGTTGGGACAATTCTTTTCTATCCTTTCTAATATTATTTTTCTACGCAGACTGGAAAATATAGGACTGGGAGAGTCTAGGTACTGCCATATCCGAAAATTATGGTAGTCTTCTTTATTCGTCAAGGTTAAACGAATGCAATTATATCATAAATTTCTTGTTCTCCATTGAAGTCGACAGTTTACATCTTGGAACATTGAAGTCCACAGTTTACATCCTGGAATTCCGAGGACAAAGGAAAGGGAAATTCCTTTTATGTCAGTTAAGCAAATTGAAATAACACACGTAAAATATTGAATTTCTTCTATTTTTTTTCCTGTTGAACAGCGTTAAGTTTAATTTGGGCCACCTAACTTTTAGTGATCTAAATTAATGACCATTATATTCTTGCACGCTATTTCACATTAGTAATTGAAAAGTCCATAGAGAAAAATAGCCACAATAGATTCTAGATGTTGAACAGTGTTAAGTTTAATTTGGGCCACCTAACTTTTAGAGATCTAAATTAATGACCATTATATTCTTGCACGCCATTTCACATTAGTAATTGAAAAGTCCATAGAGAAAAATAGCCACAGTAGATTCTAGGTGTTGAACAGCGTTAAGTTTAATTTGGGCCACCTAACTTTTAGTGATCTAAATTAATGACCATTATATTCTTGCACGCCATTTCACATTAGTAATTGAAAAGTCCATAGAGAAAAATAGCCACAGTAGATTCTAGATGTTGAACAGCGTTAAGTTTAATTTGGGCCACCTAACTTTAGCAATCTAATGACCATTATATTCTTGCACGCTATTTCACATTAATAATTGAAAAGTCCATAGAGAAAAATAGCCACAGTAGATTCTAGATGTTGAACAGTGTTATTTGGGCCACCTAACTTTAGCAATCTAATGACCATTATATTCTTGCACGCTATTTCACATTAATAATTGAAAAGTCCATAGAGAAAAATAGCCACAGTAGATTCTAGATGTTGAACAGTGTTAAGTTTAATTTGGGCCACCTAACTTTTAGCGATCTAAATTAATGACCATTATATTCTTGCACTCTATTTCACATTAGTAATTGAAAAGTCCATAGAGAAAAATAGCCACAGTAGATTCTAGATGTTGAACAGCGTTAAGTTTAATTTGGACCACCTAACTTTTAGCGATCTAAATTAATGACCATTATATTCTTGCACGCCATTTCACATTAGTAATTGAAAAGTCCATAGAGAAAAATAGCCACAGTAGATTCTATTCTAGAAGGGTCTTGTTTCTGGGTAGAGTCTATGGGACAAAAAATTTACACATGATGTGACTCTTTTTGGTCATTTATTTATTAAATTAAAAATTATAGACAATAGTACTATGATTTCTAATTTAATTAGTAACTGTTGAAAAAAGTCACATTAGGTGCAAATTTCGTGCCCTATAGACAACTCCTTTCATTATATCAGCCATCAACACAAAAGAGTCCAATTTCAAAAGGAGAGATAAATAGCCATATTTCATTAAAAAAATAAAAAATAGTTTTTCAATTCTTTAGACTGTTATATTGTGTTCTTCATTTTTGTTACAATGATAAAATTTTAAATTATTAATAATTAGCTTATATTGGAGAATTGATCTTATATTGGTTTGATGCTGCTTTAAATTGATGTAGGTATGAAGTTGAATAATTTTGAAATATTAGTAAATGATTATATTGTGTATTGATAACAATTGTCTATTTTTATTTTTAGTTGAACATTTAATTATCTTAATTTCTGAATAATTTTCATAGTTGTAAATATTTTGAAATAATAAAGAGAGTTATTTTCCTCATCTTTCCTCACTTCTTCATATGCATGTTAATTAATTCATTATCCTTTTTCTTCTAGTAATTAAATATATATTTTTATTTAATTAATCTTACCATGCTCTCTAATATTGCTTTATTTTTATTTGTTAAGTAATTTTTATTTATATTTTATTAATATATAATAATTACTTAATTAACTAACAGAGGAACTGAGCTCTACGACTACAAATTTGGCGATTTTTGACAAAGTTAGAGGCAATTTTCTAGCGGACATCGTGGCGAGCACCAACGGCAAGCAAAGTCGTCTATCTGACAATGGGGTAACTGAGGCAATAGGTGTGTATGTTCCTCTCTCTAAAATGACTAATAGTATTAATGGTAATTCCTCTTCGGCAGAGGTCATACTCACTCCTCCCTCGACTCTTTCGAGGGCTGAAATAAAAACTAATAACATTAAAACCCCTACTCAAACCATTAACTCTCCTCTGGCTCGACCTAAGTCATTCTTCGAAGCCGTGGCAAATGCTAGTATCTCCATTAACTCGGAAGCTAGGTTTTCTGTGACCAATGGATCCAGTAACTCCGGTAAGGGCTCTGGGACCTCTGAATTACCTTTCTCTATTTCTCCAAATTCAGAAATGCTTGCCAAGATTGTAATGGAGAAAATAGGTTAAAAAACACTGCTATCTTCTTCTCGGCTGTTGAAATTGATAAATGTCCTCCTAGGAAATTTTTAGATGATTGGTTCCATAATTTTTGGAATCTTAAGCTTGGCTTCCATATTTCATTTTGTAGGCAAATTCAAAAGGGCCTTTTTGTTATTTTCTTTTTCAATCATGAAGCACAGGTTGAAGTGCTGAAAAAATAATATTGGGTTGTGGGCTCGACTTTATTTAGGGCTATTGCTTGGTCTCCGGATGCCAACTCTGAGGAAGTTCTTGGCCTCTCACCCCCCCGTTGGATTTTAGTTAAACACATTCCGCCCTTCCTTTGGAGATTTATCCCTCAATTGCTTCAATCATTGGGAAAGGTCATCCGAACGGATGACACTGTAAGGCTTGTCCTGCACATGGATGCCCGAATTCTTATTTTCCTTAATCCTGGTTATGAAATTTTGCCTGATATTCATATCAATATTGAAGATACAAACTTCAGTTGCCCGATTGAGATACTCAAAGGGCTTAATGCTTGCTTTTTGTCTCGTAGAGAAGGGCATCTAAGGAAAGATTGCCCTATCCTCCAAAAAAAAATTCTCCTAGCAAAATGGAATCATTAAAGCTAACTAAAACCATGAACCATAATGTTATGCAAACCATGGATAAAAATGCTCACGCTGATGCTATTCCCAGTGGTCCCACCCCTGAAGATGTTCAACCTAACACAGTAGGTATTGATGAGAATCTCCCTTGTGATGGATTCCAAAATGTTACAAAAATATCCAATAAGCATGGAAGGAAAACTAATAAACAAACCAATGCCTCAAATACTCAGACCAGTGACTCTCCTGTCATCTCAAACTTTTTCAGCCCTATTGAAATTGCCTCTCTGAATACTCAACCCTCCCCCACTGCTATTGAAGACATTAAGACTGAATCTACGCCACCACAGATTCCCTCCAAAAAAATCTTTCATGAGATTAGCAATGAATATATAGTTGTGGTTATCCCCACTAGTCAACCCATAGCTGAATTAGATAACCCTCAACTAATGTAATCTATGGAGCTTGACTTTTTGTTTGATAATGAGGAGGACTTTAAGACTGGTTTCCCTACTTTTAAATGAAGAGGAAGACCCTTGGGATCCAAAAATAAGAATAATAATAGGAAAAACGGGGATATGTCTACTGTTGTGATGGCCCAAATATGGGCTCATCTAAAATGTGCTCTCCCGCATCAAATGTTTCCTCATGAATTGTGTCTCCTGGAATGTGAGGGGGCTCGAGTCTCCTGATAGAAAATATGTCATCAAAAAATTCCTCAATACCTGTAAAAATATGGATTTCTTATGATGCAAGAAATTAAAGCTACGGGATTTGTTCTGGAAACCAATCTTGACTTTCTTTGGAGAGATGCTTTTAAACTTCATACTAATCACCCGAGAGGTAAGGGTGGTGTCGCCCTTCTTATCAACCCTAAATGGGAAAAATATATCACCAACCATGGTATCTCCCCTTGCAACAAATTTGTCTGGATCACCCTCAACTATAATAATTATGTTTTTGGTATATGCTCTGTATATGCTTCTTTAATGATTTTAAGGAAAGAGCCAGCCTCTGGGGATGGATGGCCTCTCTCCCATGCATCCCTTGGTTGATTTTTGGTTACTTCAATATGGTTGAATTCCAGTATGATAAGGACGGGGGTTTGCCATTTGCCTGGAAAGACATGGAAAAAGTGTACTGGAATAGAATGAAGAATACAAAACATCTTTTTTACCCTTTGTTTGATAACAAAGACAATAACCTGGGTCTCTGGAACACTTGGTGCAACTACCAACAAGGTTCTGCTAGAATATACTCTAGGCTTGATTGGTTTTATGCCAATAGGAATTTTTCTCTGTCTTGCCAGACAAACTTGGCAACTCTGCCCTTGTTACCCCCAAATCTTTGTCTGACCACCATCCCATCTCCGCTTCCTTCACTTTAAACACCTCCCCTACTCTCATCCGCACCCCTAGGCCCAAGTTCATCTTGAATACCAGCCTTCTTGAAGATGATGATGCCTTAACTTCTATTCATATTATCAGTATCATCAACAAAAACAACTACCCTACGAGTAACTGCAATGACAATTGGAATATGAATGTTAATGCTTGGAAAAATCTTTTAAAAACCATTGGCCAAAAAAGAGCTAAGAATTTTAGGTTCACTGAGAAAAGACTCTCTACCAACTTAATGAAGGCTGAAACTTACAACCAATGTAATCCTTCTAATTATGCGCTTACTTCTCAAGTTATTAAGGCTAAGGATGCCCTCAGGAAACATATGGTGACTAAGACTAGAGGAGCTAAGATTAGATCAAGGGCTCACTGGCTCCAATTTGGTGACTGGGGTTCTAAATTCTTCTTTAATATTATTAAACACTTGAGCAATCTAATGAAACTGTTGAAAAAATTATCATTGATCACCAAGAAATTACTGATCTTGACACTATTAAGGAAGCTTTTTCTAACTTCTATCAAAATTTATTCACCTCTGAGGACATTGAGGAAGCATCTTCCCTTAGGAACAGATACAAAACTCTTATCCCTAAAATTATCTCTACTGAGGATGCCAATATTCTTCCTAAAAATATCTCTTTAGATGAAGTTGAGAAAGCCATTAATTCCCTTAACAATGATAAGGCTCTCGGACCTGATGGCATTCCTATTGAGTTCTACAAAGCCAACAAAAAGTGGATATGCAAGGACCTTCTTGAGATTTACTCTAAGGCCCTCTCTAGAGGCTCTCTCGGTAACTCTATTAACAAGGGAATTATTAAGCTTATTACCAAGGATGGGGACAAGGCTCTCATAAAAAATTGGAGGCCCATGACACTCCTTAATGTCTCCTACAAAATTTTTGCTAAGATCTTGGCTACTAGACTTGCGAACATCCTTCCCAAATTCATTTTCTCTACTCAAACTGGCTTTATAAAAGGTGGGTACATTATGGAAAATGTTATTACTATATGGGAGGCCATGAGCTGGGCTAATCACTCCCAGCAAAACTCTGCTACGTTCCTTTTAGATTTTGAAAAATTTTATGACAGATTTGAATGGAGCTTCATCTCCATGATGCTGGAGGCTTTTGGATTTCCTACCTTCTTTTGAAATGTTGTTAAAATGTTACTTCAAGATGCTTGTGCTCAAATTGACATTAATGAAACTCTCTATGAATCCTTCCCTCTTGGTAGGTCATTAGACAAGGCTTCCCTCTGGCACCTGCCCTCTTTGCCATTGCTTTTGATTCTCTTTATTACTTTCTTAGAAATAATTCTATATCCCCTGTTGTGAAGGGTATATTGCTTCCTAATGAAGATGAGCTCATTAACAGCCAATTTTTGATGACACATCCATTTTATTTGAAGCTATTACTGAGAAATTTGAAGCCCTTCAATTTAAACTTAATCTATCTTGTACTATGTCTAGTGCTAGGATTTCCCACTCCAAATATATTTACAAGGGTTTGAACGAGCAACCTCCTGACTGGTTTAAGAACTATGAATTTCAATGGGGAGGCCCTCACAAGATTGTGAGATATCTTGGCATTCCCTTTTCCATTAACCCCTCACTTAAAGACATGTGGCTATGGGTTATAGAGAAAATTACCAAAAAACTGGACAAATGGCATAATCGTTCCCTATCCTTGGCTAACAGACTCCAAGTTTGCCAAAAGATTTTATCATCTTATAACATATAATACTCATCTGCGTGGATGTTTAGCAATTATCAAATTTTTGATATCCAAAAAGCTGCTAGAAACTTTCTTTGGTCAGATGGTAAAGGCAATAAAAAAGCTCATGTTGTTAAATGGAATTGGTGCTGCATTGATAAGCTTATTGGGGGGCTATGGATGAAATATCTTAGGCTTCAAGGAATTTCTCTTGCTTCCAAGTGGATCTTTCACTCCATGGACAACAATGCACCATAGAAAATCCTTGTTAGGAATAATATTGATAGAGGCTTCACTAAAAATGCTAAGTCTTGGAAGAACCTTCCATTAATGACTTGGTCATTGGAAACTTCCCTATAAATGTGCAAGGTTTTGAGGTCTTCAAATCAATCTAGAAGGCTTGGAACCAAGTTAGGAAGTTTATTGTTAACAAGGACTTCCATGATGATACTCAAATCTATGGTGAAAGGTCCATTTGGTGGAGCCTTCATCTTTCTGGAAAGCCCCTTGCCCTTTCCCAAGGCTACTCCACTAGGAAATGGGCCAATAAAGACACCTCTCAGCTTGTGGACATCTTTGAGCATTACCGGTTGCTCGGTTGGGAGAACATTAAAAACACATTTGATATTCCTGTCTCTCAAAAGAAGACTTATAACATGATTCTCAAAGCAACTAAAAATCTTCCTTCCATCTTCCATGTTGACTCCCATAGATACTTGAAATGCAAATGGCTTGATGGGACCATCCTATCCAAGATCAAAGCTAAGAATATTTATAAGATTATTAGATATGATGATGCCATCATCATCCATGTTAATAATGGTTGGTATTCCTCCTTGGATGTCTACTCTTGGAGGAAGTACTTTGATGTTTTATGGGAAGGTTGTGTGGAACCAAAAGCTAAGTGTTTCAAATGACTATTTATATTGGATAGAGTTCCTATTAGAAAAGATAACTATGAAAGTAATTGTTGTAAGCTTTGTAACCTTCCTGAAACTAGCAGGCATATATTCTTTGAATTCTCTTTTGCTAGAAGTGTTTGGAATTTATTCGAGATTACTTATCCAACTTGCATCTCTATTTTTGAAATTGTTACTGGTCATATTATGGGACTAAAGAAAGATTCTAACATGTTTTGGAACATCTTAACCTCTTACATCTTATGGAAGATTTGGAAATGCTGGAATGAAGAAAGGTTTCAAGACACTCCCAGGGTTCTTACTGAGTTTTCTAAAAAACTCACATATTTTAAATTTTCTTCATAGGTACATACTAGTATGATCATGGACAAAGAGAAGCTGAGGAGATTTCTTCAAACCGGGCATGCTACCTTCTTTGTGTTTGAATTAAAGAACGATCATGAATGGAGAGAGAGCCTGGATAATCTCCAAATGTTTGAAGAGACATTGAAAAATCTTAACAATGAAATCAAGAAGAACAGGAACTCAAAGAAAGATGTGTTGGCCATGCTGGCCCAGATCCAAGATAAAAAAAAAAAGATCGCCTAGATGGAGGGTGAGAAGGGATGGAACACTTGGGTCGATGCCATTGATGGCTGCCTCCAGTAGCATTCTATTATGCTTCCTTTGTTCTTCTCTTTATCTTTGGTTATGTTCTTATAAACTCTTGAATCCTTTAAACTCTTTTTGGAAGGCTCTGCCTTCATACTTTTGTAAAATTTTGTAGATACTCTCTACTTTTTGAAATCCTTATATTTAATACAAAAAATTAACTAACACATTATTCCAAAGTTAAATATATTTCACATAATTTATTTAATTTCACATTTTACAAAATAAAATAAATCATTTATTTATTTCCTCTATGAATAAAATCTCTCTTAATCCTTCTACCTCATCAATTCACATGCAATTAAAGCTCCTACCTTGTCTCAAATTTTTCAACATTGTTTTTTTTAAAAATTAATCTCCACCATTTGTCAAATATTAAGCGCGATACATAAATAAGAATTTTATTCACTTATTTTCACCATAGCACTTTCATGAGGGCCTTAGCACTCTTACAATCAAGAATCATATACAATATATCATTATCATTTTTAAGTAGGCATAAGTATTTGTTGTCAAGAACTAAAAACGCAACTTTCATCTTATTATGTTGACATCAAATATATAATATAAAATCTAAGAGCAAGTTTACATAACACATTCAATTGTTTTAAGTAAACAGTGAAGCACCCCAAGTGGTTTTCATTGGTATTATTATACCTTAGCCATTATTGAGTTCTTTTTGAGTGCGAGTTTGGATATTGCATTGCATTGTTTCTATTTTATTTAGATATACATTTTCACCATTCTTATTTTGGCACAACCAATGGGGCACATGTCCCTATTTTTAGTAGGATTTAGTAAGCAATTTATAAAGATCACATATGATTTTTTACCAACACAATGCATACAATTGTTTTTAGTGAGTTTCATTTTTCAATTTTGAATCCCCACACTTCTATAAAGTCACACAATTAATTTATGTACAGTTATATTTTATGTAAGGAAGTTAAGGTAGTGGACCAACTTCCATTGCTAACCTTGACATGAAGGTTATGCAAATGATTTCTTACATCTTAGCAATAATTATAGAAATTTAACAGAAATAAATATAAATAACATGCATACCAAAACATATTGATTTACATGCAAAAAAGAATTTCATGAGAAAAACTCCACACTCCAAAAATCACTGAATATATTATTTAGAAATATGGAGGTATGGAGGTAACTCAATAGCTATGAGAATCTTACACTTAATCTCCTCAAGAGCATAATATTCAGGATATACAATACATGAAAATGTCAAACGATATTACTAAACCATGTGTTAAAATTATCTATAAATTGGTACCATATTATCGCTAGTATAAGATGCCTTATGATGTACCAAAACATACACCAATATGTATAACACAGTTTCATAGCTCATTTTTATGCAAACAAGACATTTTTATATTTCCTATTTTAGGAAATCCTAATTTTGAAGGCTACAACTTTTGAACTCGGTATCTGATCTATGAACTATTTGAATTGTTGGAAATCTACAATGTTCATTATAGAGATACAAACCTCTATACCAATAACACACACCTTTGGCCAATTTTGGAGCCTCCATGACCTTCACATATTTCTTTGAAACTTTCATTCACAACATTTAAAATGAGAACTTTAATATTTTATAACCTAGAAAAGATCTTGCAAAAAAATTTGTGAGCTATCTTATATAGCCAATCCATAGGTTTTGGGAAAATTTGTTACTAATTTGTGCTAAGAAAATATAATTACTATAATTAGTAACCCTATGTAATAATGCATGGTTGGAAGACCACTTTCCTAACATTCTGTAACTTATTGAACACTCTGAAGAGCAAAGAGATTATCTAAACCATAAGTTAACTATTAGGGGTGATGAGGCCCATTGACTTTGAACATGATTTGAGCTTATATATTCTCACAATGCTAGTTCAAAAAATTGTAAAATTAATTATATTGCCTAATTCCACCAAGTTCATCATAGCATCCCCGACAATATCTCTAAAAAAATATTTTTGAAAATGAATGTGTTTTATCTTTAAATAAAAATTTGGGTTGTTTTTTCGGTATATCGTACTCAAAATATCAAAATAAATTATGATTGCATCTTTTTTATTACAAAATCTAAACAAAAAGAAACCACAAACTCCACTTACTCATTTCTAGTTGTGAGTAAAGTAAGTAAAACCTCTTGCTTACTTATCCTACTGATTGTGCCAACAAATAAAGTAAACATATAAGTGTTGGTTGATCTTCTAATATTAATACCACATGGCCAAACTTAATTCAACTAACTATAATATAAAGGGAAATCATGTCTCGAATTAAATTGTCATGATAAAAGAATGAGTAATCTAAGGCACTCTTAAAATATTTCAAGATCCTTTTAACATTATCGTGATGAACACTACTAGGATCAGGTAAATATATACAAATAACTCCCTCTTCTAGGGAAATATTTGGTCTAGTAAAGGCAATAGCTTAAATCAAATTTCCAATTTCCCTTTTTTAAGGTTATCTACTCAAATCTTATATCTATAAAGGGGGTTTAGGATTAGCTAAAATAAATAACTTTGTTCCAACTATAAAAAGAGTACATACTAGTCTACAATCACTCATGTTAAACCTCTATAAAGATGACTTTACACACTTACTATAGCCCAACCTTAAATTTCTATTAACTCTATCATTTCTAATTTCCATCCCAAGAATGTATTTAGTTGTAGCAAGATCTTTAATTTCAAATTTAGTAGAAAGAAAATATTCTAGTTATAAATTCATATATTTCCCTTTACCAATGAATAACATATCATTCCCATATAGTTTAATGTCTAGGAAATGATTACCATCAAATTTGTAATAAGAATAGTTGTACGATCCTAAATGTACTCACGTACAATTGGGTATTTAGTTAGGTACTATCTTAGTGTGCTTTTACTTCTATGTTCATTATTCTTGATCCAACCTTGATTCCATTGTCCACTCTAGCATCCATTTTTTAATTTAGGACACATGGTCCAAATTTTTATGCTCTTAGGAAGAATTAGGCTAAACTAGTTTTCTCTATTCTTGATAGTGGGCCAACCCACTCTTCATATCCCCGTATTGTTTCTCTGAAATTTAGACCATGTAGTAGCCTTCGTGGTAGGTGGGGAAATTCAAACTCTAGTCATCTTTCTTTGATCTTTGAGCTCTAAATGTTTGTGAGGGGTATATAACAAACCTAGCTCTCCTCAGTTAGGTAACATGTATGAAAGAAGTTCCTAACCTCAAGTGCAAATTCAATCTCTTTGACATATTAAGAATTCTAAAGTAGATTTCAAGAATTTAAGGCATTTTCAAAGGCAATCTTCATTATTGTGGTAATATTCTCTCCCTCATTGAATGTCAAGAAAGGGAGACATCAATCATGCAAGAAGATCCTTCTTCCATGAACACGATTATAGTTGTGAATTAATTCCTTCTCAAGAAAAATTTCAACACACATAATAACATTAGAAATTTGATGAGCATTTGTAGATCTAAGCAATTGTGAAAGGAATCCTTTATTCTTCTCAAAAATTTAGGATGCTACAAAAACATATAGACATTACATTTCCAAGTTCATTTGTGACAGTGTAAACATTGCATTTTTAGATCTAGTCTCTACTTTGTACTAGCATGCTTTCCTTTAAAGTTATTTTTTCATTCCTCAATTGGTGTTTAACTGAGGTACCCAACAATTTCTCTCTTTTCTGTGTGTAGGAATAGGTGCTTCCTATTTTGGGACCATATTTGGAAAGTGCAAGAGCTCAACTTGATCCTACAACTAAAAATAGTCTAGAGTTCAAGGAATAAACCAATCTAGTCTAACTAGTCCTATGCATAGGCTAACCTAGTTGACCTAGTCCCTCTTCATCAAATCTAATTTGAATTTGCATATCATTTATAGTTTCTATTTTTTATTTTTGATAGAAGGATTTGTGCATTAGATCTTTTTCAGTCTATATATGCTGAAAGTCAAATTTGTTCTCATTTTCACCCTAAATTTTGTATCTAGACACCAATTTTTCATTTGTATAACAACCCATCGATTATATAATAGTCAAGGAACCACTCCATCTACTTGGTACTTGATTCTAATTTTAGCCTAAGTGGGTCATATTCCTTCAAATGCAACATAAAGACAATAGGGAATAAGCCATTAGCTTATGTGGACTTACAACCCTTACCAAAATTTCCTTTTATGCTACATTTTTGTAAGATAATCCTTACAAGTTTTCCATTTTTAATTTGGATAGTTAGGTGTTCTTGTTTTACAATTTATTAGGTTTCATGTGTAATCATGTATTCTACATGTCTCAATTACATTTATGATGCATAAACTTGATGAATGTGTTGGAGTATGTTATCACTGAGAGGGGGGAGGGGGGTTAATCAATAATAATAAAAACCAAGTTTCAATTTTTAAAGAAAAATTTAAATAATCAACTCAAATGAGACAAATAAAAAAATGAGATAAAGAGAAAACATGAATATGAAATATAACACAAGATATGTCCTGAGTGAAAAACCCTTTGGATAAAAACCCACTCAAAATGGTTTGCTAGATTAATCTGGAAATATATTTTATGCTACCTGACTGGCTACACAACTGTCTCACTGACAAATGATATCTCACTAATAGTCTTTTATGCCTTAGTAGATATTTTATTATTTTACAAATTTCTTACATACAAAGACATAAAGCTTGATTTAAGTATAGCCACTACAACATAGTACCAAACATTATTAAACAAATATGTCATTTTGTTGAACAATGCTTGATAGTAGGTCATAGAATCTATAGTTTGAATCATTGTTTTTTGTTCAAATACAATTGATTGTACACAAAAATACAAAGATAATTTATTTGAAAATCAAATCCATCTTTGTCTGCATACTGAAACAATCCTTTCTGCAAGTATATATAGAATTTCGTAAACTGATTTCAAACTACAATCAAACTAAATATAATCATTTGTAATTATTTGTGAATATTTTCATGTCATATCCTTCAATGAATGTGTTTCAGATTTATCAATATAATGATTTCTTCTTCTTCATAACCATTAATATTTTTGAATAAAAATTTATGTCTACCTCTTGAATATAATTACAACTATATGTATTATGATGAAATGAATAATTTTTTTATTTCTTTAATCTCAATCATTATTTCATTATAAACTGAAAATCTTAACCAATGATCAAATTCACATAATATGCATCAACTCTTATTACAAATATAATTAAATGAAATAATTTATAATCAAGATTTAAATATGAAGATGTAAATCTTTCTTCCATACTTGGGTTTAGCTTTTAACCACAGTCACCCAATGTAACATCTTCTTTATGTACAACACATTCTATGTTTTATGGATGCATCACGAATCAATGTAAGCACAAACTGGTTTTATTAAATCCAAGTATATTCTTGACAACATTATTGCTATCTGGGAAGGGATGGAATGGGCTCGCCAATCTAAACAAGCTACCCTGTTCCTCAAAATTGATTTTGCTAAAGCCTATGACCGCATTGAACGGCCTTTTATTCTTGCTATGCTTCAAGCTCTTGGGTTCAGCCCTCACTTCCTACAGTATGTGGAAATGCTTTTTGGTGATTCCTCTGTGTGCATTACCATCAATGGGTCTTAATCTGATACTTTTGGGATTTTTAGATCCGTCCGGAAAGGTTGTCTGTTGGCTCCTACCTTATATGTGCTTGTTGCTGAAGGCTTTGGGTATTTGCTTGCCAACTCTGTTTCCTTTGGTTTGGTTCATGGCATTTCCCTTCCCGATTCCTCTTCCCAGCTTGTTAATGGTCACTTTGCTGATGACTCCTTTCTCACTCTTATTGAGGATGAGGAGAACATCTCCAATGCCTTGCAGTGCCTGGACACCTTTTGTCAAGCCTCTGGATCTGCTATCCAATGGTCTAAAACTCTTTGTTTCAGACAATCTTTTCTTCTAGCCCCTACCTGGCTTAATAATTTTGGCTGGAAATGGGTTTAGCATGGGGAAGTTTTCCACTTCTTGGGCATTCCTTTTTCTTTCCATGGCTCCTCTATGGATTTATGGAATGCTGTGATTGCCAAGATTGAAAAAAAAGCTGTAATATTGGATCTACAAGCCTCTTTCCCTTGCTGGAAAGTTTCAGATTTGCTCCAAATTTTTGGCTGCTACTCATGTTGGGCTCCCTCTAAGGCTTCTTATCTCAAGCTGGAACATCTTCTCAGAGATTTTCTTTGGGCCTCTGGTGCTGAAGGCCATGAGTTTCATATGGTTTCCTGGGAGTTATGTTGCCTTCCTCGTGATTCTGGAGGCCTTGGCCTTCTCTCCACTCAGAGGCAGGGGCATGCTCTCTATGCAAAGTGGATTATCCATGCTCTTAATGGTGATGAGGCCTAGAAAATTCTTGTCAGGCACTGCATCTCTTCTGGATTCCCAGTTCACAGGTTGGCTTGGAAGGGCATTGGTCTCCAGACCTTGCTCACTATGAAAGAACCTATTCAAATTTAGGGTACCTTCATCATCAAGAGCATTTGGAAATCTTGGGAAGCTATTAAGCCCTAGCTCCGTTGGGATGGTGATGCCTTTTGCAATGGTCTTTCTTTCAATCAGTAGAGCCTTTGGTGGTCTCCATTGTTTTCTATTCAATGCATCCCCCTGGCCAAGACTCAAGGGATTAGTGCTCTACGTTTTTTCAAATGTGGCATCCGGACACCCAAGGACCTCTTCTCTAGAGACTCTATAGGTCTCCATTCATGGGAGGATATGCAGGTGTAGTATTTTTTGGCTCGCTTGGATCACCAGACTTTTGATCTTTTGGTTTCTGCGATTCCCGCCAACTTGCTTCACAAGATTGGTATTCAATTTGTCAAGCCCTGGTGGAAGGATTGGAAATGGTATCCTGCCACACCTTTCAGTAATTACAAACCAAGACTAGGTTATAGGTGGTTTTCCCCCGATCTTCTGATGGTGGATACCCTTAATCAAAGATGGCATCTTCATTCTTCCACTTCTCACTGGAGCTCTCACTTTCAAACCATCTGGGCTACCATTATGGAGCCCAAAATGGCTCTTTTTGCTTGGTGTCTACTTTTTCAAGGGCTCCCAGTTGGCTCTAAGCTCAAAAATCTAGGTGTTCATGACCCTTGATGTCCTTTCTATGGTCACCCTGAGTCTTTCTTGCACATCTTCTAGTTTTGTAGGAGATCTCAATAGTATTGGCAGTGGGTTCATGATTTCTTCAAGCCCTTTCGGCCTGAACCTTTTTCTTGGCACATGATTGTCTTAGGAGATTCTCCTAGAATTCCCTCCAAGTTTACCCAGATTTGGTATACTTTCAGGATGGAGATTTTGTTCACTATATGGAAAGATAGGAATGCTGTTATTTTTTCTCATAGCTTTCTTGATACGAATGTTGCTCTGTATAACAAGGCTTGCATTTGTAATAATGTTATGATGCAGATTCAAGTTCAAGCCAATAAAGTGGCTCTGGAAGTGGCTCACCTACAAGAGCTTCTCAATCACTGGGTCAATGCTCCCTACACTATTGTCAGGGTTCATCTTGATGCTATTTTTGCTGAAGGTTCTCCTCCCAGAGGCCACTGCCATGGGCGTAGCTCCTCAACATGCCGCTCACACACCCCGCGGTCTCAGGCACCCCGCCACCACTCCCTGAGAGGTGGCAGCAACAGTTGGTGGTGCCACTCGGCTTCTCCGCCTCATTGTCCTTCTGGGTGGTCTCCAATGCCAGCTTAGTCTGCCCCTCCTGATGCTGCTGGTTCTTGTCATGGCTCTGATTGGCATCCTGCCACCTCTTCCATGTTTCCCCACTGGATTTAGCCATTTCTCCACCCAGGGTAGAAGAGAAAGATAAAGAAGAAGCTAAATATGATGGATGGTTTCTCCCCGACCCTCCAGTTAACCCCAATAATGTGTGGGGTTCTTATGATAAAGATCCTCCTCCTTCTACCACTGCTCTTGCTGCTTAATGGCTTTATGCCTATTTTTTTTTATGAATAGTTGTACCCTATTTCCGGCTTGGCCGTGTGAACTCTCTGGCATGATTTCTATATCCCTCGGCCCCTTTTTTGTGGATATGTAACTTTGATATTTTATTAATTGAAAAGGCACTATTCATAAAAGAAAATGTAAACACAACCATCACCTTACTTGGGCTAAAAAACAAGACATACTATATGCATGTACATATACCACATTTTCAGCCCATATTGAAATGTGCAATGACAATGAAATAATATAACTTTGACCAAACTAAATAATGAACCTTCACAGTATGTATGTGTACAATGCATGAAATAAATCTTTCAATGAATGAATGAATAGAACTAAGTGTATTTAGAATGAAAACCACGGTATGCATGCGTATGAGAAATATAACCCTCATAATACTTAACCCTTGACCAGGGTTTGTACTCAAAATTCAAATGCACACATATGTGCACAATATGTGAAGGTTTGTCATATTTTTAATATTATCCAAAACTAGAGTTTAAACTCTTATAAATAGAAAGATGATGCATGTCGAAGACACAAGCCCAATTGCTAATGACCCATAAAATATTCATGCATTTAACATAATAAAACTATGTGAATGATATATAAATTAAAGATAAAAAAATATTGATTAAGTACTTAATAGAAGCACAATGAAATGAGAGTACCTGAACAATATGGTTAACAAAACTTCCAATTTAACCAACTATTTCCATCAACTTCTCAAACCATTCTTGTTCCACATCAACTGATCAATAGCAACCTTAAAAAATTCTGCAATCAAATATCTCAAAATACTATGACCAAGTTGTGCCCTTCATGGGAGGTTCCCTGGCTAGAAAGAGCTAGAGATTACAAAACAAAACCCAAACAATGCATTTTGATAAGTAATACATGTCAATAGAAATAATACTCTTTTTTATTCCATTAATTTCAACTTAATCAATCACTCACTTATTCGGTGGTTCTAAGTGATGTGATTATCACATCACAAATATGTAACACATCAAATGTTTCTAGGGGGGCAACCAAAAGGCCTACCTAACACATTAACCTTTTTTTATTTTTTCCATGGTCACAATTATTAATGCTTTAAGAGATGTAAAAAAATGTTACTCCATAAATTATTGTATTGTCACATTTTGAACTTATGAAAAAACATATTCATACCAACAGTTAATACAATATTGATCATAGGTACATGACTGAAATAGATGCAATGTCAAAACTGTGTGAATATTTCATTTTCACTATTGATGCACAAATATAATGTGTATGAGGCTAACTTGTCTATGTATTACCTGAATGATATAATGATAATAATATACAAGTAATATGACTGATATAATGATCATGATATACTGTATGTGAGACTAAATGAAACATTCCTTATTATTGCCCCAAATTTGAAATATGATGCCAATGGCATGAATACAAGAAAACTTATCATGACCAATCTAAATGATACTAACATGATCAAAGTGACTGAATAAAACTTGATCAAACTGTATGTCACTAAATATCATGATACTATGGAAACTGAATATGTCATGAATATTTAATATGTAATGGATAAATACTAATTGTCATGATGTAACATAATATTGCCAACATTGTTAGTGTGTTTGGAAAAAAGGACTACTACAAAGAGGTGAGAGTTAAAAAAATCCCCCTTTGTCCTTGGTGACAAATACACTAACTCTCACCCTATTTGTAAAAAGGAAAAAAAAGAGTGAAAATAGATCATTTAAAGATTGAAAAATAAACACGTATACCTGTAATGAGCAACTGAATCAAGTAAACTGAACTACATAGATCCATATAACCTTTGTTGGTGTCTCCTGGAAAGGGTTTACACTAGAAAATAGAAACCAAGTTGATCATCCAATTATTTATGGAGGATCCAACTATAATTTTCAATAATCTTCAAGACCTTGACCAATTGACAAGGATCACGCAAACCCTTCTGCACTTGGGGCTCTGCAAAATCCATGAGGGTGACCCCTTAATGCCTTTACCAACACCACACCATATTTTTAAAAGATATTAAAATACAATAGATAATCTCAAACAAGGGATCAATAAAGAGGGAGAAGTCTATGAAATAGGTAATTCCCAGTGATCCTCAACCTATTGAAGCATGAGATAACAACAAAATACATAAAAAAAACAAAATGATTCTGCGTGATTTAACAATTTTGTACCAAAGTTAGATGAAATTGAACACCACACTATGAGTAAAACACTACAGAATTGATCAGTGCGTCATTCCATAGGGTATTAAATTCATAAGCAATAATACTATAGTATAACAAAAGTCTACAATAATAGGTTTAAGATTTAAGCGTATATTGCATTACAATATACCTCAAGTGCAACCCCAACCCAAACTACTTATCAAAATCCTTGTACAAACCCTAAATATCTATAAATATAATCAAGAATTTAATCGACCTATTAGATCAAGGCATGCATAATATTTACATACACCAGAGAAATGCACTAAATAAAAAAAACCCTTGATTCTATTTCACTCAAAATTCATAAAACTTGTACACACAAGAGAGAATTGGATTTGAAATTACATTTTTCATTAATCTTCCATTTCTATCTCTGTCATACAATAATTTACAACTGATGCATTCAAAACCTACAAATAATTGACACAAAAACCCTTCAAATTTCCTCTATAAAATGCTTCATAATATGCTCAATATTTCACCTAAACCTCAGTTGGGATCAACACTCTAGACTTAGAGTTTTTGGAACCCTTATCTCATGGCCATGAAATCCATTTATAGAAAACCATGCGAAAACAAGCTTTGGGCTAGGGATGAAACATGTCATATTTTAATTTGAAAAATATTTCTTCTTAAAATTTTTTGCATCATAACAACCTCGAGCAAGGAAAAGCTGGCCATTAACCAAATGATCAAAATATTCCTTGTACTTTCCTTTATTTTTTGTTTTCCAATAAAGATATGATTTTGTGGGCACATGACTATGAGCATAAGGATGAAAAGGTAACTGTAACCAATACACCAAAAAAATACCCAAGACAACACATCAAACAGTTACCCTGCTAACTGTTTGATCTCTTTAGTCTTCATTCAGGTACATTTTAACACATTCAACGTATTCTTCATCTGTTGGCCAATTAAAACTTATGACCTCACTATCCTTTGTCTTGTATAGGTTGTAGGTAATGGCTACATGATTAGTCTCCTTCTCAAAAGTTTCAAAAAATGTGCTAGTACCTATAATTTTTCTATACTATCTTCCAACACATTTGTATATGTATCATCACAACTCAAGTCTACCTAAGAGTTGATTGTTTATTCTGCATGTTCCCTCCAAAGTTGAAATTTTTTAATGTTTCCATTCTCATCTACTATCCTAGGAAATAATGTATCTCACAGTTCATTAAAGCTTGTTATTAGTTCTCTAATCTTCCTCTCAATCTCTTCAGGAAAGACATGTAAATTTTGAAAATACCCTACAAGTGCATAGGTTGGTAGGAGTGGAGTTCGCCTATATGTGTTAAAATTTGCAGCCACAACCATTGTTTTTAATTCATTTGATCTTTGCATCCACTTGGAAAATAAATGTATTTACACTTCCTTATCCTTGTCAAAACCATCCACAACTTCAAATAATAGAGAATACAAGCAATGTATAGAACAAAACCTCCTTTCCACTTTTCTATATAAATGAGCCAACATTGTGTTGTCCATCTCCTTTATCTTTGATGAAGACCTCCTTTTCTCTATTTCATTGATCTTTCCTTCTTATTCCTTTATTTTCTCCATCATCTAACCCCTAGTTGGATCAATTCAGAAAGTAGGTTCTTCAATAATTGGCTCTACAATAGAAACACGAGAGATGACCCAATTTGACACTCTAACATTGTAGTAACAAAAGTAGAAGGGGTTGCATCCAAAGTAGATGGGAGAGATGCAATTTTAGGGACCACATAAGGTATCCATTCTATTTGTTTATCTTGGAGTTTCAACTTAGTCTCCAATTCAATACACCTTTGACTAATTCTATTGTAATCCCTATACATGTGCTGATACTTATACTTATACTCTTATTTCTCATTTTCCTCCCTTTGGGCTACCACTTGATCAAGTTTGGCAATGACAAGTACCAAACTTGTTTCTTCAACTCTAGAAGTTTCACCAACCCTCTTATGATCACATTTCCCTTCATACCAGGGTTAAGATTAGAAATATCACATCTCTTCTTTGCAGGGAACACTGACCATATTTCCATTGTAGCATGGTCATAGATAAATTCTAACCCCTTCAATGCAAGACTTTCCTCCTCTGATGTTGTTCCATATAGCTTCATGCTTTTTCTCACTCCATCAAATGTAATGAGACAAACAATGTTCTATTATGGAAGAATGAAGACACCTTCCTGGTACAAAATCCTTTTTCCCTCTTCTAGGGTAATAGCCTTAAATTCTTCATCAATTTCCAACTTTACCTCATCTTCATTTTCCTACTCAATTGTTTCAGGATGTTTTGTCTTTTTTAGGGGAGTGCACTCACGATAGTCTCAGATTTCATATTTTATGTGTTTGTAATAATTGGATGGATCCTTGAGATCATCCTATTTTTGGTTTGGATCCACTTGTGTGGTCAAGGATCTCTAAGGCACATCAATAAGCCATGAGATGCCTTAGTCCAATGGGATCAGTAGTCTTAGCAATATGTTTCAATTTAGGTGTTTTTATGTTTTATTGAGTTTTATTGTTGATTTCATTAGTTTTGAGTCATTTTACTCATATTTTGATAGGTTTAGAGGTTAAAGCCTTAACCTAAGGTCTTAGATTTCAAAAAGTGCCAAAATTGCAAAAATTGCAAAAAAGATGTAAATGTTGCTTGAGCAACTTTCAAAATGTTGCTTGAGAGACAAAAAAAAAAGAAGACCAATGATCAAACTGAGATTTGGATAATTTTTTCTTCACATCTGATGATGATTTAAATTTTGTTTCGAGTCCAAGAGGCTAGGATATTCTAACTGAAGTTCTGATGCAAAATGAATGGAAGATGAAGAGTTTTTCTAAGCATTTCTAACAGGTACAGTCATGTATTGTGAAGTAATTGCAAGATGAGTTCATGCATTGAATATCCTTAGAATTTTATTAACATTTCAGTTGGTTTGAGATTGATCAGTTTAGTGTAGAAGTGTTTTGAATCCATTTCATGAGACTAGCCTAGGAAGAGGCTTAAAAGAAGCCCGTTTCACAAATTGGAACCTAACTTGCATTTGAAATGGTGAAATTCTTCACCCTTATGGAAAATGAAAGTTAGTATTGTATATTTATGGATTCAAAAAACTCAATAGGTGGCTCGAAGGGTAACACATGTTTGCATTGAGCCCTAAGCCGAATATCTCTATGTATTAAGCCAAGAGACAGCATAATAGATTTATTAGGTTGAAGAGTTGATTGGTATAAGTGAAGTGAAGGTTTATTTGTGCTATTTGGAGTGTTTATAAGGTGTTAGAGGCCCTGTATAAATCCCATGTACCCATTTCCTATCACTTACTTTGATATCCAAGCCTAATTAGGCCTATTAGGTCTGAGAACTTAGTGAGGGTTAGGTGTTGGAGGAGTGGAGTTGGTTCTTGACCCATTTGGGTTCTATATAACTTCAAAAAAGGTGTTTTAATATAACCTTAGATTTTGTAGACTCAACCAAGAACAAAATTTGTGTTCCAAAAGCTAGTTGGAAAGACCTACTAGTATTCCTAGGTCAGTCAATGTTTGGCATGTTGTAGAAGATGAAGGAGAAAGATGAGGGTTGATTCCCTATCCTTACATCACAATTAAGGTGTTCCAATCTTTATTTGGTTTGGGTGAAGCCACTAGTGGATTTTTCCATAATTTGGCTTAAAATAGGGCTACTGTCCCTAAGTTCCAATATTGGAGGATATTGGTTGAATTGTTTCTCATTGTAGAGAAGTTGGAAAAGTGTCCAACCACACTTAATTGTCCAAAGGAATTGTGTCAAAGTGATCCAAGGGATCAAATCTTTCTGAGACCACACTTGAAGTGTTGGAGAAGAGAAAGACCCATCACATCACTTCTTGTAATGCACTCTGCATTATTTTTCCCTTCACACCTTCTATGATAGTCATCTAACTTCGCCTTCCACAACACCTTTTGAAAGGTATGAATTTTAAAAAAACTATCATCTTAAGGGAAATCATCACATGCTTCCTTCCTTGCATTCATGTATGCCTATCCTTAGATATCAAGTGGAGTAAAATAAAACTTACGAGGAGTGGGTTTAATAGGCATGCCCAATTGTAACTCTTGATCAGTTATTATGGTTCATCTTCATCATCACTATCCTCCCCTACAAATTGTTCCTCCTACTGGTCTCTACCCATTTTATTTGGGGGTGATAGAGGTAGTGGGGAAGGATCTGTTTCAAGCTCTTCATTAAGATCAATAATTTGAATCCCTTTCAATGGCTTAGGTGGAGTTACAAAATTCTTATCATACTTCATCACATTTTTTTTAGTTTCTTCTCCTCTCTTCATCAGTGTCATCATAAATGGACATCTCACCTCTCGTCTTTTTATATAGCCTCACATCCCTTGGATTCATAGGGGTAGGTCTCTCTTCAAATTTCCCATCTTTTGACTTTGGTGGTGGAGTAGCTATCTTTGAAGATGTCACCTTTGAATGGAAAGAGGACAATGGTGCATGCATAATCCTCTATAACACCTCAATATTCTTAGCAGATGTTGACTGATTCTTTTGTTGGAACTAGTTTCTGATGTTGTTGTTGGCATTCATGTTTTTTCAATTTTCTCAATTTATGTTTCTATGGAGGGAGATCAGATTGGTTATTACTATTGCTTGATGATAAAGAAAAGTGTATGGGTACTGTACTATTGATCCAGAGTGAGCTAAGATGGTGATATGTATAGGGATATGTTGTGATCTTATTTCTAAGGTTGCATGGCTTAATATTTTATATTGTATGAGTTACATATGTTTTAGTGAATATTGAGTACTGGATGATAATAGTGATCTTGGATAGAGTTAGTCTCTATGTTTTGAGAATAACTTACATGTGACATGGATTTAGGTTATGTGAGATTAAGGGATGGTAGAAGACATGTTAAGTAAGGTTTTTTATGTTTTTCAAGTCATAGGATTCTTGGTGACATTAGTTGTGGTGTGTGTTCTGGAGGAGACCTATTTGGGGCTGACTTGAGATACGAAGCATGTATTATGGATTGTGAGCATGGATTATGGATCTTATATTATATTTGATGTTTGCTTGTTATAGGTACCATGTGTATCTTAGAAAGAGGTTATGTAATTATTTGTACATTGAGGAATCCTAATTGGCCGACCTAATTGATTATTGTAATGGGGTATATAGGAGAGAGCTTTAATTATTGGAAAGTGTGTGTGAAGAGTGAGAAAAATGGAAATGTATTTGTGGAAGTTGTGAGCTTGTGTCTACTCGATGTAAAGAAAAGGTTGTGATTATGTTACTTCATTGGAATTGACCAAGTAAAGACACTTGATACTAGATAGTTCACTAGATTGTATATCTGATAAACATTTGTATTTAGATAGTAAGTCCTAAGGGTGGATTTAACCTGATTTAGGTAGTGTACCTGGGCAGCGAGCCCATTGTTACTCTTTACTCCTAAAAAGGTTTGTCCTTCAATAGGGAATGTGTACTGTAATGAATCAATATGCTTCTAACAGGGATCAATATTGTAACAGTGATACTATACTCTCAATACATCATTTGTGGTTACTAATTCCCACCGCCCAGTTTTCCCTTTAACAAGGTTTCCTAGACAACAAAGGATTATGTTATGGTGTTGGAATTTACTATGTTATCATTTGGATTAAAGTTTTGATTTATAAAGTTTAGTGTTTAATAATATGTGTCATAATTGCTTCACCCCCTCTCTCAGTTGTGTTGGTGGACTGTTATTCCTAACAATTGGTATCAGAGCTACTAGTCCTTAGAGAGAAAGCTTAATAGATTGAGGTGATCCTAAAGATGAAATTATATAGGAATGATATTCCAAAGTTTTATCTTGAAAACTTTGACAGTTTGAAGAAAAAAATGAGAACACATTTGCTATGCTTGGGAATTGAGTACTGGATGATTATAAAGAAGGATGTACAGATGAAGGCTGGGGATGAACTAGATAAATCTACTGATAAATAAAAGAAGATATTTTCATATAACATGGTCGAAAGAGAAGCACTAATTAGTGCACTCTCTGAAGGTGAATTCACAGAGGTTAAATATTTGGATTCTGCACATAAAATTTGGTGAAGATTGAAAGCACTATATGAAGGAGATAATTATAATAAGAAGGAAAAGTTGTAAGACTGGAAGACAAGGATGGAAAATATGAAAATGAGTGATGATGAGAACATTAGAGCATATGTACAAAGATTCACAAAAGTTTTTATTGTCATTAGAAACTCTGGAGGCACATACAATGAAGAAGAAGTGATCACAAATATTCTTAGAGCTTTGACACATGTTTACACAACTAAAGTGCAAGCTATATAAGAGATCATACCTTTAATGAAAAAATTTAATAGAGAGATATTGATTGAAAAATTACCTACTTTTGAGGCCGCGGGGCTAGGAGATTCATTACCTAATTCAACATGACTGTGCACGAAAATAAAAATACTCTATCAGGAACTGTGAGCACTAACATAAGTGAATTTAGAGAAGAGATTGGTGAATATGCTGATGACTAGGAACAGATACAAGAAGAAGAAAGAAAGTTAGATGAAATTGTGTCCCTAATCACTAGAAGATAAAATAGAGGTAAGGGTAAGTTTGAAGTAAAATTACCTCTGAAATATTTTTCATGCAATAAGATAGGTCATTTTGCATCTAGATTTCCTACAAGGGCTCGAAAGCATTAATCTAAGTTTTATAAACCTATGTATTCCAAGGATAAGGAATGCTACTATGTTAGTAAAGGTGTTTCTAATGATGATGCTATTGATTATGATGGGATTGAATTTATTGCTATCAAGGATGATGAACCTATTCATGAAGAAAGAGCCTTAGTGTCACATATTGAAAAGAAATCTGAATGGGTCATAGACAGTGGTTTTTCACACCATATGACTAGAGATAGAAATAAATTTGTTAAGTTAACCAAGTATGATGGTGGTGTTGTGAGATTTGGTGAAAATAATCCTAAGCTTATAATTTGAGTTGGATCTATTTCTTTGGATGGAAAGACCAATACTGATAATGTGTTACTTTTTGATGGACATAAGCATAATTTATTGAGTGTTGGAGACCTAGTGGACAAAGGTTATAAATTGAAATTCATTGATGGGAAATGCTCTATCATAAGTAAGTCAGGAGAATTGATTGCATCTAGTACTAAATCCAAAGGTAATGTATTTGAATTAAATACATCTTAGGCTTCTTGTTTTTTTGCAAAGGTTGATGACAGTTGATTATAGCATAGAAGTTTTTTTCATGTGAATTTTGATAATATTATGAAGGAAAGTATGATTAATGTAGTGAGAGACCTACGAAAGATTGTGAAACCATACAACACCATGTGTAGAGAATGTGTAATAGGGAAACATACTAGAAATAGTTTTAAAAGAACATCTTACTTAGTGAAAGGGAAGTTGTGTTAGGAATAATAGTTCACCAACACAACTAAGAGGGGGGGTGAATCAATTGTGAGATAGATTATTAAACATTAAAATTTTATAAATGAAAACTTTAATACACATGACAAAATAGTAAATTCCAACACAATAACACAATCCTTTATTGTCGATGAAATCTTGTTAAAGGTAAAACCCTGGTGGGAATTAGCACCCACAAATAATGTACTGAGAGTATACTATCCCTATTAAAAGATTTAGCCCTATTAGGGGCTTATTAATGAATTATAGTATATATTCCCTTTTAAAGAATAAACCTAGTTAGAAGTCAAGAGTAATAGTGGGCTCATTGCCCAGGCACACTACATAAACAAGGTTAAAGCTACCCACAAGGAATTACAGTCTAAAACACAAGTGTATATAGAAAATATATAATCCAGTGAATTATCAGATAGCAATTGTCTTTGCTTGGTTATTTCCAATGAAGTACAATAATCACATCCTCTACTTTACATCTAGTAGATAATCAAGCTCACAAATTCAACACTTCTATGTCTCTTAATTCACCTCTTCCACACACACACACACACACACACACACACACACACTCTTAATTCACCTCTTCCACACACACACACACACACAAACACACATGTTGGAAATATAATATTGGGAAAGCAAGATACTGAGAGGGGGGTGAATCAAACCTTGAAATTTAATCATTTAAAACTAACTGATCCACATTCATACATATATGAAATTAATCTAATAGCTATTAGCATCCACAACATGAAATAAATAGCTCATGACACAGAATTTGGTAACGCAGAAACCCAAATAGGTAAAACTGGGGTGGGGATAACACCCACAAATTCTTCACTACTGCATTTTAGGGCTACAAAAGTTTGATTACAATATGCAATCTAGCTGGTTAAAGGTCTGCCCGGTTAAGAGCTTTAGATCATTACAATCTACCTTGTGAAAGTATTTCAACTTACAATAAAGTAAGCACTTGAATAAGAGATTTAGAAGGTCTATTAAGATATTTTCACCTGATACACTTGTTAGAATGTCTCAAATGCTGATCCTTTGATGTGCACTCTGATGCAGCTGATAACGAATCTCCTCCTTACAATGTATTCTCTGATATGATAATCTGATATGTCTCTACTCTTCTGTTCACTGATCTGTCACTCTGCTAGATCTATGCTTCTATCACAAAACAACCCTCTTCACATCTCTAATGAATGCACACACTTCTTCCACAACTTACAAAATTAGGGTAAGAAGCAATCTTATATGTCTTTACAAATGTGGCAACAAGATCTAGATCAACGATCAATATCTAATACTTATGCCTCCTAGGCATTCCAATTTTATGATTGGCTTCATGCCACACATAGGATAAAACAATTAAATGCATAATAAACTCCGTAGAGAATATTAAATGCTCACATATGTCAGCCCAAACATTTAACGTTAAATTTTTTGTCATTTCTGACATGCATGTCAAAACTGTCTTGCTCAGCACTTAAGTCTCTGGCGCTCAGCATGAACATGATCAACTTTTTCTTAATTACCGAGTCACTCGGCAATGACTATTCCAGATAGCTTTTCCTATATGGGATAGCTCGGCCGCAGTGATGACCAGCTAACCTACCTACATAAATGACTAAGTGCAGGACACTAATAATCAACAAAACTTAGAGATTAGCAATCTCCCCCTTTGATATTAGTGGAAAAAACATAGTTATCATTTCTTTTCATCCAAAATTTGCCTAAGTACACAATGTACTCCCCCTAGGAATGTACTCCATACTACATACAAAAATTTACATAGTATACATGCCTTCAACAAGATTTATACTTGGTTTTGTTCCTCTTGTGCTAAACCCTTATCAGTTTCCCCCTTGTTTTTGTCACTAGTAACTGTTGGGGTTAAGTTATAATTCCAAAAACTATTAATGAAGTCGTCATGCTAAAGAAAATGTTGTATCGCAGCTGTCATTTACATACTTCATAACTTATAACTTGATTTCTAGCTCGGAAGCTAGACTCACCAAACTATTTGCAGTAGAGAGATGAGAATCTCTGTTGAATAAGTCTTTTGCAGCTGAAATTTCCTTCTAAATAACCTCCAGATGAGGTATTAAGGCAATCTGAATAGTTTTTAACTTTGCTCTTATTCTTCCATCTTCAGCCATAAGCTCGGCTAATCTTCTATGTGTACGAGTCAACTTATTAAAGTTAATGGAGCTAGTGCTAGCATCCATGCTTAATGAACTACTAGTTGACTTCAAATCTAATTGCATCTTCTCAATAAGCTGTAGATTATCCTTTGTGAAAAATTCTACATCACATAATTTTCTATACAAAGAATAAACATTATTTGCAACTTCCTCAAGAGTCTCTTCAAGAGAAGAAAGTTCAACCTATTTTGTAGCAATCTTTGCTGATATCTTCTCCAAGACTTTGTTCTCAAATTTTCCTTTGGACCATTGCAACAAATTTTCATTAGCTTTAATGTTTTCATCATTGACCTTCTGCACAATGTCAACTAACTGTTCCAGAATAGGTGCTTGAGGATTTTCATCTTCCATGTCAAAACCTTTCACAAAGATATCCTTGATGTCATGTAAAACTTGCTTTTGTTTTTGCTCTCTTTTCATTTCTTCTTACCTTTTCTTCCTCTTCAGTAGGTCTTGAAGAGTATCTATTTGTTCAGAAGATAACTCATTGGGATCCCATTTTTGAATCATAATGACTTCATCTAATGTGACATTTAGGTTTGGAGACTTCTTAATTATTTTCCTCCTCTTGAGTTCTGGTGAGCTGATGCTTGGCTTTGTTTCATCAACACCTTTTCCTTTAACAGTGTTAGTTCCCATTACATCTTTTAATTTAGTCAAGATTTCCTGATGATTAGGCATAACCCCGGTTTTAGGACCAGTGGGAGTAGATGATTCAGAGTGTGGTAGAGAAACCAACACTTGTACAACCTCTTGTTCTTTAGGCCTAGTATACTTTATCTCCTCTCCACTATATAAAATAATTTGCACAACCTCTAAAATAGGTGGATTTTCTATATTTACCTCTTGTTCTTCTGTCTTCTCTTTCTCAGCTTCTTTCTCTTCATTTTTCTCTTCATCGGCCTAATTAGCCTTGATAGGCAATTTGATACTTGTGTCTGCCGGCTCATCCTGACCCTCAGCATCCAAATTGCTAGTGTCATCAATTGTGGTGTCAATTGGACTATCCATTGTCAAGTTTGTAACTTGCTCATCACCTATTTCCTTGTGGGTTTTAGTCTCTGTTTCTGCTTGATCTGTAGCAGTTTCTTTCTCCATTTCTTTTGGTTCTGAGTTGTTTCCATCTTTCTCATCAACCTTCTTAGTGATTAACCCAAAAATTTCTTTCCATATTTTGTTCCTCTATCATACAATACCTTCAAAATCATTCCTCAAAATAGCATAGGATATTTTTTTAGGAATGAACTTCCCTTTATATTCATGAATGAATTTAGCTATCTGTTTCTTAGTCAAATCAAGAATGATCTTAGCCAATGTTCCTTCCCTTATTTATCTTTATGTCATCAGTGCATATTTCCATTTCTGAGACAAAATATCATATAGTTCTATAGGTACACTATCTCCTATCTCTATAGGTATCATTTTGAATGTGCCCATCATATCAATTAAAGCTTCTTGAATCTTGTGCTTATTTACTACACTCTATTTTTCATACTTTATAAATTTGAATCCTGCTAAACCTGAATTACTTCTTAGATTC
>MU224431.1:1195595-1245883 GCA_018584345.1 Thuja plicata | reverse complement strand
CATAACTCATCAATATCTATCATTGATTTAAATGGTGATGTAGGTATGTTACTAGGTACTTCTGTATCTATCTCCTCATCATTTATATTTTTCTCCTTGGTCTCTTCATAGGTAGGCTCGGCATAGCCTTTGTTGCAACTTGTTTCCTTTTAGCAGAACTACTCTGTCCAACATACTTCTTTGTATATACCTTAGTTTGTACTATAGGAGAAGAAACAATTAATTCCCTTGTCCTTGGATGATTAAAAATAGGAGGGGTAACCTTAGGTTTTGCTTTTCTCAGCTTGGTTACCTTAGAAATAGCTGGTTGCTTTCCTTTTGCTTTCACAAGAATCTCTTCCTCGGATTCACTAACTTCTTCTTCTTCAATAGATATTTCTTCTCCCTGTCTAGTAGTTAGGCCTAGAGGTGCATCCTCTACCTCCTCATCACTCAGTAACCCAACCATTTTCTTCAGATTCTTAACAATCTTTTTCCTCTTCCTCTCCATAGTTCCAGCCTTCAAATTCATAGATGTTTTGGCCTTTTCTTCTTCATAGTTTCCAAATCATTGAACTGAGCTATTAATCTCCTTTTCTTATAATGTTGTGATTTCTAGAGATGTCTCATCAATGTTAACTTCATAAGGCAATGGCCTCAGCCATGATACCCTAGGCACTACTACCTGCACATAGGTGTAATCTATGTCTACTAGAATGCAAATCTCCTCATAATGCTTCTCCACTAATGAACTGGGAATTCTACTTCTCAACCTCATTCTCTTCTTGAATTCAACAAAGTATGTTCCCATAATATTGTTTAAGTTACTGCCTAATTGCTCAATAAATGCATTAATCTACTCAATGATAGGTCTATCCTTCTTCCAAACAATATTTCCAAGTGTGGGAAATGAATTTTGTACATAGAAGAATATACAAACTAGTAGAGAACCAAAATTACATGATGAGTTCTTTTCCTTCCTGATTGAAGAAAGGTTCTCTGCCAGTTGCATCAACTGTAGCTCAGCAAGGTCATAAGTATGATTCTTTTTCACTATCTTCCAAGCTTGATCGACTATCGTACATGGAACACTGTCTAGTCGGCTCGACTAGTAGAACTTATGTGAAATTACCCTTACTCTGAAATCAAGCTCCAACTCCTTGATTGTAGAAATATTCATGCCTCTATTGTTCCAAACTACTCTAGTATTTTCTGCTATATCTTCTTTCTTCTGATCCCTCATGGTCCTTTTCCCACTAACAATTAGATACCCAGTTACTCTATGAATAATGTCTTTTGTAATCTTAACTGGTCCATTGTCTAGCCAAATATTCATGTCATGTACTCAGATCAAGGCAATCTTAATCCATTCCATCTTAAAATCCTGTGGGAAGTCTAGGGCATGAGTTAACCCTTTGTTGGCTAGATGTTTGAATTCATCTTTCAGAATTCCATTTTCACACAATTTGTTGTAGGATTCCTTCAATTTTAGATCTCTGAATTCACCAATTTTAACCATATAACAAGACCTTATATCATGTATCATCAATTCAACTTGACTCTCCATATCTATAACTGCCGTGGAAGAACTTGCGGCCATGATCTTAGAACTTAGGTTTTTGAAGATGATGAAAAAAGTACCTCAAAAATTCATGCTTTGCACTATTCACTTTAAGGTTTCCAACGGCTTGCTTAAAAGATCCTCGAAAAACATTGCAGAAATCAAGTTCGCAAATCCTTAATCGCTCTATGAAATTCTAAATCGCAAGGTAAGAATGAAGAATAAATGGCTTTGTCCTTATATAGACTCCAAAGGTCGAAGTAGGTTAGCATTAAATTTTCTTCCCATTGAGTTAGTGCCAAACAGCTGTCCACAACCAACTAACACAACTTGCATACCACTCGGCTAACTATACTCAGCCATCATAAAACTTACTCGGCTAACCATATCAGCTAGGCACACACTAAAGAGCTTGGCCTTAGTGCATACCACTTATTCTCAACACCTATAGTGTAGTTTGGAATTTTTCTCAGTACATGTCTTCAAATATGTCCTGGTGCATCTTATCATATGTAGATATGGAATTTTGTACATTTATATGTTAGGAACTGATGTAAGATATACAATTTGAATTCAGTTCCTTACATACCTCTTTTGCTTAGTTTGAGATGGTGTGATCACCTGATCCAGTGGATTGGGTGACCTCAACTTCAGTAGTTTCACTACTTCTTGGTTCTGTCTTCCTTACCCATGTATGGTTCATCTGTGTACTAATTTCCTCAATAGTAGGAGCAGGTACTCTTGTCTTCCACTCTCTTTGTATGACCAATTTTCAAACAACTAAAGAAAAATAGGCTTCCATTCATCCAACTCTTAGATATTCCTCTGAAATGTGTCTTTATGTAGTCTTCAGGTGCGTGTCCATACTCTTCACAATAATGACAAATTTTCCTTGTGTTATAGTGCCAATTGTAAGTGTTGCCTTTCCTTGGTGCTTTTGCTTCTATCTTTGATGTCCATTGTTTTTTAGCATTAGATCTTAAATCTTGTGCCTTATGTCCAAATTTTTGATAGTTGTAACAATATCCATTAATTCTCGGTTTGGGAGGTGCATCATTTGCCTTAGCCCAACATTCATGTGCTTTATGTCCAAACTTCTCGCAGTTAAAGCAATAAACATTGAACTTAGGTTTAGGGTTGGAATTACCATTCTTGCTTTGGTAGATGTTTGTTGTGTATCCTGATTTTCCACAATGATGGCATATAGGCTTGTTGTTCTTTGTCTTTGCTTTCTCTTTTCAGTAGTCTTAGATGATTCTCCTTTCTCAATAGATGTCTTTTGTTCAGTGTGACCTAATCCAGAAGAATCTTTTGATCTCCTTGATGCTTCCATCAAGTTCTCAAAATGATTCAAAGCTTCATTAGGTTTATTCAACCTTTCATTTATTTCTTTCTTAGATCTCAATTCATCCTCCAATTGATTGTTCTCAGAACTTAGATTCATTATTTCCATGCCTTTCCTACTGATCTCCTGATTTGCACATAGAAGTTGATTCACCATGTCAACCTATTTGTTTGTCATCATTTGTACATCATGTATCCTTTCATCAAGTCTGACAGTCATCATTCTTTTATCTTCTTCAGCCATAACTTTGTCATCTTCAACTTTCTTCTTTTGTTCTACTACTTCAAATAGTCTTACTGTATGCATTTCTTGTTCTCTTTTCAGGTTCCTGACTTCTTCACACAGTGCATTGTTCCTTTCTAGTAGATATGCAATTGCTCCATCGCTCTTAGTAGAATCTTCACTCTGAAATAGATTAGCATTGTCTTCTTTTTGATAATGAGTATCATTCATTTGTTTGGCCAAATCTTTCCTAGATTTCAATGACATCCTCAATTCCTTTCTAGCTATCTCAAGATGATGTAATGCTAGCTGAATTTCAATCTTCTGATTTTCAATGACTTTACCCAATTTGTAAATCTCCATCTCCAGATCTGTACTCTCAAGCTGATTAAAACTTTTTGTAGGAGAACTGTTCTCTGATACCAATTGCTGGAAATACAATATTGGGAAAGCAAGATACTGAGAGGAGGAGGGGGGTGAATCAGATCTTGAAATTTAATCACTTAAAAATAATTGATCCACATTCATACATATATGAAATTAATCTAACAGCTATTAGCATCCACAACATGAAATAAATAACTCATGACACAAAATTTGGTAACCCAGAAACCCAAATAGGTAAAAATGGGGTGGGGATAACACCCACAAATTCTTCAGTACAATAGCAATAAAGTGTGCCTTTTAGGGCTACAAAATTTTAATTACAATATGTAATGTACTTGGTTAAAGGTCTGCCCAGTTAAGAGCTTTAGATCATTATAATCTACCTTGTGAAAGGATTTCAACTTACAATAAAGTAAGCACTCAGCTAAGAGATTTAGAAGGTCTGTTAGAACCACTCTATTAAGATATTTTCACCTGATACACTAGTAATAATTTCTCAAATGTTGATGCTTCGATGTGCACTCTTATGCTAATAACAAATCTCCTCTTTACAATGTCTTCTCTGATCTTATAATATGATATGTCTCTACTCTGCTGTTCACTTCTTTGTCACTCTGCTAGATCTATGCTTCTATCACAAAATGACCCTTTGCACATCTCTAATGAATGCACACACTTCTTCCACAACTTACAAAATTAGGGTAAGAAGCAATCTTATATGTCTTTATGAATCTGGCAACAAGATCTAGATCAACGATCAATATCTAATACTTATGCCTCTTAGGCATTGCAATTTTCTGATTGGCTTCATGCCACACATAGGATAAAACAATTAAATGCATAATTAACTTTGTAGAGAATATTAAATTCTCACATATGTCAGCCCAAAACTCTCATAAGTCAGCCCAAACATTTTACCTTAAAGTTTGTGTCATTTCTGACATGTATGTCAAAACTGTCTTTCTTGGCACTTAAGTCTCTGGTGCTCGAAATGTAGATGATCAACTTTTTTGTCATTGTCGAGTCACTTGGAAACCATAAGTCTACTCGGCAATGACTATGCAAGATAGCTCAGCCTATACGGGATAGCTCAGCCCGCAGTGATGACTAGCTAACCTGCCTACATAAATGACTAAGTGTAGGACACTGATAATCAACAAAACTTAGAGATTAACAACACACACACACACACACACACTTCTTTTCAAAAGAAAATATCTCTCATATGTACCCTATTGATTAGGTCAGATAATTAAGCTTTCCCAATATATAATTAATTATTTAACCCCTTGCTAAGATATAAATGGTACCTATAACAAGTAAACATAAGTTATAATTCATCAAATATAATCCAATATCTATAATCCATGCTAGTGATCCACAATACACGCTACATCTCTAAAGTCGGCCCCAAATAGGTTTCTTCTAAAATACACACCACAACTTACGTCACCAAGAATCATACAACTTTTGACCCGTAAAAATTTTTCCTTAACATGTCTTTTGTCATCCCTTAAGCTCACATAACCTGAATCATCATCGTTTGTAAGATATACTCAAAACATAGAGACTCACTTTGTCAAGCATCACTGTCACAGTCCAATATCCAGTCTTCACCAAAACATCTCTAACTCATCCAATATGTAATATTAATCTAAGAGACCTTAGAAATAAGATCATCATACATCCCTCTACATATCATCATCTTCATTCAATTAGATTCAACCCTATAGTATCCATACACTTTTGTCAATCCTCATACAACAGTAATAACTAGTCTTTTCTTCCTCTGAAGAAACACATATTGACATCAGTGACAAAACATGAATTCCAAAAGCATCAGTAGTATCTAATTCCAACAACATCCAACAATCTCCCTCTTTGGAATTGATGGCAACATATGGGAAAATCCATCAACCCAAAAGTACAATCTTCTCAATATCCTCAACATAGCTCTGCCTAAAATAGTAGGGATTTTCTCATAGAATATCTCCCCATTTGACAAAAATGGAAAAGGGTGCCATAATGCTTCTTCATTCTGTTGCAAGGTGTATCTTTTTAAACTCTTCATGTCTATATCAACCAGGTGCAAAATCACCAAAATATGCTCTATAGTGTTCCTATGATCACTCCCCCTGAGGAGTAGATCCATACATCAAGTCCAGAAAATGATATAGCTCTTAAAGCCACTGGACTGATGCATTCCTTCATCAATTAATTACCACAGGGAGGGGTTCTAACCCCAAGCATGCTTCTGAGATACTCAAAAGCATGTTTTGGAAAAGGTATTGTAAATATACATTCTATTTGTTCCTTTGTGCTAACATACTCCAATCTGACTCCTCTTCTACCTTATCTCTCAAGAAATGATACTTAATAGAAATATGTTTAGTTTTTGAATGCATTACATGATTTGTTGACATATTAACTATGCTAGTGTTATCACAATGGATAACCACTGGCTCTTCAAAAATTATTCCAATGTCCTTAAGCATTTGTTTCATCCAAACAATCTGTGTACAATTATTAGCAGCAACAATAAAATCAAATTCAACAATAGACTGAGCTATACAATCCTGCTTCTTACTTAACCATTAACCAAACTTTTTTCCAAGAAAAAATGCTCCTCCACTTGTATTCTTTCTATCATCCACACAACCTTCCTAATCAGCATCAGTATAAGAATGTAAAATAAAGTCATCATATTTTTCATACCATAATCCATACTCTATTGTTCCTTTCAAGTATCTAAAAATTCTCTTCACAGCAGGAAGGTGTGTCTCTTTAGGATCTTCTTGATATCTTGCCACAATTACATCTACATTGTAAATATATGTTCTGGTGTGAGTTAGATATTGTAGACCTCTAATCATTGATCTATACTTTGTACTTTGTTTGAAAAAACACTCTGAGTTTCATCATTATTAGTAAGTTTATAACCAGTCACCATAGGTGTCCCAATAGGTTTACAATCTTCCATTTGAAATTCCTTCAACATTTCCTTAAGATACTTAGTCTGAGATATAAAAATACCATTCTTGTTTTGATTAATTGGAAATATAAGGAAAAATTTCATCTCACCAATCATTGACATTTCAAATTGATTTTCCATCTCTTTAGAGAAATTTTTACTCATTTCATAATTACCTCCAAAAATGATATCATCAACAAAAAATTCTATGATTAGAATTCCACCTTCACCAATTCTTAAGTATAAATTACTATCTGCATTACCTTTTCTAAAACCAAGATGAAGTAATACCTATCTAGTCTTTCATACCATACTCTTGGTGCTTGTTTACATCCATATAGGGATTTCTTCAACTTACAAATCATATCTTAATCTTCTGTCAAAGTAAATCCATCAAGTTTCTCTATGTATACCTCTCTCTCTAGATCTCCATTCAAAAATGTAGATTTCACATCCATTTGATATACCTTAAATTATTTATGTACAACATAAGCAAGAAATAATCTCACAGCTTCCAACCTAGCAACATGAGGAAATGTTTCTTCAAAGTCTATGCCTTTTTTTGCGAGTAGACTTTACAAACTAGTCTAGCTTTATTTCTTATCACTATTCCTTCCTCATCCATTTTTTTCTTAAATCCCACTTAGTTCTTATAACATTCTTTTTTTTAGGCCTTGGAACCAATTACCAAGTGTTTCTTTTCTTTATCTGTTCTAATTCTTCGTACATAGCTTTAGTCCAATATTCATCTCTACATGCCTCATCAGTTGATTTCAGTTCAACTTGAGAAATCAAATAGATTTCATCTCTTACTTTTGATCTTGTCATCATTTCTCTATTTGCATCATCAATGAATTGATCTTCCAGATGGTTCTTCTTAACATACCTCAGATTATTAGGAGTTTTAGTGAGCTCATTTGATTCATCTTGACATACTTTGATCTCATTATCAATCTCGAAAGGTTCTTCAGAATAAGAAATTACCTCGTTAACTTTTGTAGTCTGACCATAGTCTTACATTCTCTCTTGAATCTGAAACCTTTCATCTATCCTCATATAAGAACTTTCAATCATCTTCCTCAATCTCAAATTGAAACTTCTATAGGATTTTCTCTAGTAGAATAACCAAGGAAGATACATTCATCACTTCTAGCATCAAACTTCCCTATCTCATTTTTAATTTTGATATAGCATTTACTTCCAAATATTCTAAAATATTTTACACTAGGAGTGTGATTAAATCATAATTCATAAGGAATCTTACTTTTACCTTCTCTGATATGAATTATATTCAAGGTGTACACAATAGTAGCAACAACTTCTCTCCAATGAACATGTGATACATTTCCTTCCAGCAACATAGTTCTGGCAGGATCTAATATTGTTATGTTCTTTCACTCTACTATCCCATTCTATTGTGGTGTCCTAGGAGGATATTTTTGTATGTATATTCAATTCTGTTCGTCGTAAAAATTAAAAAATTATTAAGTAAAATCACCACCTCTTTCTGATCTCAAACATTTTATCTTCAAGTCTGATTCATTCTCAACTTTTTCCTTGAATATCTTGAATTTTTCAAATGCCTCAGATTTCTCTTTCAAATATATAACCCACATCATCCTAGAAAAGTCATCAATAAAAAATTATAAAATACCTTTCACCATAGTAAGATCTTGTTCTTGTAGGACCACATAGATCTATATGTACCAGATCCAACTTCCCTTTCGTAGAGTAAGATTTTACTTTAAAATTGATTCTAGTCTACTTCCCTATAACACAATCTCTACACATAGTGTTAGATGGTTTCATAATCTTTGGTAGATCTCTTCCTACATTAGTCATACTTTCCTTCAAAATATTATCAAAGTTAACATGACAAAACCTTCTATTCCATAACCAACTGTCATCAATCTTTGAAACAAAACAAGAAGCCTTAGATGTATTCAATTCGAATACATTACCTCTAGATTTAGTACCAAATGTGATCAATTCTCCTAACTTACTTTTGATAGAAAATTTCCCATCAATGAATTTAAATTGATAACCCTTGTCCACTAGCTATCTAGCACTCAACAAATTATGCTTAAGTTGATCAACAATAAACACCTTATCAGTATTACTTTTTCTATCCAAATAAATATATCCAACTCCAATGATAAGCTTAGGAGTATTATCACAAAATATTATAAAACCACCATCATACTTTTTTGAATTAACAAACTTATTTTTATCTCTAGTCATATGATGTGAACAACCACTATCTATAACCCATTCAGATTTATTTTCAACATGAGATACTAAGGCTCTTTCTTCAAGTATAGGTTCATCATCCTTAATAGCAATAAATCCAATCTCATCATAGTCAATAGCTTCATCTGTTAGGGTTTTTTCATGTAGGGCTTCTAAAGATGCTAGAATACTTAAATAACTCTATGACTCCCAATGCTTTTGATACTCTGACTCAAGCAAGAGAAAACACTAATTGATGAGGTATTTTGATAACATTGGGGATACCTATTGTCACCTCCTTTTTTGAGATCCACTAACTTAGGCAGGTCTTACCTATGACTGATTACTTACTTGACAGTATCTTTAGAGTGGATTTTACTTATGTGCTGAATGCTCTATTTTTATATGGACATGTATATAACAATGCAAATAACTATGACTATTCTGAGAAAAAGCTTGACAATCCAAATCAATATCTTAATGATAGCCAACAGCAACATAATAGGGAATTTCATCTTTCTTTCCTTTTACAATTCTTATGAATCTAGGAGGAATAACCTATTTGATTTACTCTTTAAGAAATCAACAAACTTCAACTGTAATCACTTATGAGTACAATTGATTTTACACAAGTATTCTGAAAGTAATTGGTTTGAATAGTATTGAATATTTGGATGATGACAGATTACCAAACAAGTTCCTAGACCAGTGCCTATCCTTGGGCTTATAGAATCAATAAATGAAGATCCACAAAAAAATAAAAATAGAATACTGTAAGATGCCTTACAACCTACATGCAACTCAGATAAAATGCCTTACAAACTATCCTGTCACCTCTACAATATTGTATCGAATCCTTAAATATTGGTATGCTCCCTGAAACTACTCACAAAACTTAGTTCTTTCCTTGAAAGAAACTTGCAAGCAATTAGATAGCTACCTTGTAACCAATATGCTTAAAAATGCCTTACAGGTTTAAGCATAAAAGAGCATACACAAAAAATAAAGAGACAACAATAAGATAGAGTAAAGTTGCACTGTATTTTATTCATATGTTTCTACTTTAATACATAAAAATCTCAAAAAGCTCAAAGATGCAGACTGAAATTTAGAAAGTCTAGTTTTCAATATATTTCATCTCTCTTTTACAATTACAAATTTGATCTATTTATAGGTCCTTAACCATCTTGGAATTCTTAACATTAGGATGCAACAAGCTTCGGATGGTTTAAGGAACCTAAACTTAAAAGTACAGAAAAGACAAAGAATGAGAATGTAAAAGCGGTGGGAAGACAAAAGTAGGGAATGAGATTTGATCTTCTTTGTCTTCTTCTGGAATCTGGTGCCTTTGTTTGAAAATGTTCATGATAGCATCTAATATTCATTTTGAGACTAAGTTACCACCATTACATGCTAACATACACTTTTCTTTTGTAATAACTAACCTCCCTATGCTCAATGGTCAGGGGCCAAGTGTTCCTCTTTATTCTTCATCTAGGATCTCCTCCTCTATTACCACAGGCTTCTTTTTCTTTGGCTTGGTCATTAAGTCACATGCTATCACTTCATCTTATGTAGGCCATTTAAAACTCTATGTGCTCTATAGTTTCCCTTTCTTCCTCTCCCATCTGACATCAGTGATGTTTTTAACATCCATTAAGAACTTGTTTATGTCAGTTTCTACCTTAAAGGCCTCATCCAAAATCTTATTAAAACCTTCCAAATTTAGATCAGATCCTAAAATAAATGCCTCACTTCTTGGCATTCTACTATCAAATTCATTCCTCCAAGCCTCCAATGCTTTGACCTGATCATCTTCTCCTTTCAAAGGAGGAACAAACCTATTAAACTCCGGTGAAAACATGCCTAACTTAGCCTCTATTTGATTTAGCTTTCCTTTAAAGAATGATAAAGCTATATTTAATTTTTTAATCTTATCCTCTACCTCTGTTACAATCTTAGGTAAATCTAATCTAAGTGGCTACAAAGAGGCAAGCCTTTCAAATATTTGGACCCTAGGAGACCAAGTAACAAAATAAGGGCTCAAAATAGCAATATACCCTAATGCTTCAGCATGTAATGTGGGTTATTTATTGTAGGCATTAAGGATGGCATCTATTTTTTCTTTGAGTATATCTATCCTATGTTGAAGAATGCATCTGAATGCATTTAGGGCTACCTCATTGTTCCTTTTGCCCATATCCTCTATTTCTACCACTTCCTTTGCTTCAACTTTCTCCTCTATTTGCAAAGGCTGTACTGAGGGCACATAAACCACTTTAGGTTTTTCTTGTAGTTTCTTCATCAACTCAGCAATTACCTTATATTGCTTTTGTATCTTTACGTGGCATAATTCCCTATCCTTTGCTAGGGCACTGGCTTCCTCAACCAAAATTCCACACTTCTCAGAAAATTGTTTTGTCTTATCTTTGTTTAAGTGTGCCCAATGAGTCATGATCTGAGAAATCTCAAGATCTCCAGTGTTTTGTACAGTCCAGACCATTTGATTCCCCACCATGCTCTCCTGGATATTTACTAGTTGAGGCTTTTGGTCACTTGGACATAGGTTCCACATGGAAAAGGCATGTGATTTTGGACTATATCCAAATCCTCTAATCATGTCACCCATCTGAATCTCACTGGCCAATTTGAGGTCTGGCTGCTTTCTAATCTGATCAATAATGAATGCTGAGGCTAAATCCCAATCCTCAACAAGAAAAATTCCACTGTTCAAAACCATTTTTCTTGCCTCATCTGGAGAGACATCCTCACTATTAGGGTCATAGGCTTGCAGAGCTAGCAAAGCTTCATTTGTAACTGTCTCTTTACCATCTATCTTCAATTGTTCCCTGATTTGTTCCTTCTTGTGCCATCTCAAAAAATCTTTAAATTCATTAGTTTTAACAAAACTATCATCACTTAGGAACTGCTGCTGGTGAAGTAGCCTTTCATCAACACATGCCTTAAGAGGCAATTCTATGTTCTCCTCTTCATTAAGCTACTACTTCTTTCCTTGTCTGATGATTTTCCTCAAATTATGGTCATATAACCTATTGCCAGGAATAAGAGCACTTGTTCTATCTCATTTTTTCTCTTTTCTAATAGAGGAGGTTTGACTAGGGTCAACCTTTTGCCTCTTAGTGGCAGGCTCTTCTATATCATCTGGCTGGGACACCTCAATAAGGTCTATGATATGGCCTTGTTCCTCCTGTACCTATGCTACCTCTACAACATTTTGTTGAGGTTGGTCAAATTGAGGTGGATGGGCATATTCTCCATCACTATCACTTTCATATTCATATTTTGAATACTCAGACTCTTGTCATCCTTTCTTTGTATCTAAAACATTGTCCAACTGCTCACAGAGTACATAAAAATTATCAATAATAGCTTTAATCTTATCAAAATAAGGTAGATCTTGGTAAAAACCTCCAAATGATAGTCCATTTCTTCTTATTTGATTTTCCAAATTCAGCAACTCATGAATTCTCTCCCTTCTTTTCCTTATCTCATCTTCATCAAGGAGTTTCCTTGTAACATCCTCCTCCACACAAAAACCATGAACATTTGTATTTGGTATGGTAGGAGTCAGGAGTTTCCTAGCTCTTGTAATGAATCCTTCTGAGTCAATGTATCTGTCTAATGCTGCTCTCATTTTGTAGCTTTCCAGCCATGTGCTCACCAAATCAATAGCACCCTTAGAAATAGTAAACTGAAAGATTTGAAATTGCCTAGGGGTTAATGTCCCCCTCCTATGTGGTGAAAAATGTTCATTGTCTATTAAAAACAGCTGCCAGATGAACTCCATAGCTGCAACTCGAGATGGCACATGATAGGGCAGGACATGAGGAGGATGGGTGCATCCATATACCCTTATCATAGTAAAATTCTCTTCTAAAAAGAAATCTCCCCAGTTGTGATCACCCTCCCATTTTTCCACATACTCACAAGGTCTCAACAATTGTAATACCTTTACTAGGAGTCTAGTCTTGCTAATCCCCATGCTCTGCATCAATGGATATACAATCCTGTTCTCAAATCCATAAAAGTCACAATCTTGGGATGTATAATTCCATATCCTAACCCAAAATTGAATAGGATTAGGTTGGTCCTGAAAAATCCTCTGAGGATTTAAGTTATTCACATTCATGATCCCATGATTGAAATGCAATAACAAATGCATCAGGATAGAATAATGGAAAAACCTAGGTTCCTTTTCCTTGGGATCTTTCATCTTCTTCTGCACAGCTACAAATCCCTCATGTATTTTATCAATAATGTACTATATATAATCATAACTGGTGCTAGAATGCACATCTTTCAAATCTAGTACCATCATTAAAATTCCAAAGTTTATTTTCTCTGCTCCTCCATCTATACCCAACACTCTACACAAGGCATAAGCAATGTACTTAATATAGAAATGTAAATCTTTAAAAGAGTAGGGTGCGGTCCCAGGTATAGGGCTAATATGATTCCTAACCTCCTTAAGAATGTGCTTCTGCAATTGGTTCCTAGCAAATACAGGTTGTAACCTATATCTTTCTTCTTGCTTAGTAATATTTATCTTGGTGGACATGGTACTGTATAAGCCAAAGGCTTACATGAATGAATTCCTATTCAAAATCAATAGGGTAGTACCATCATTTTTCTTAATTGTCCTAGACAGAGGATCATAATGGCTTCCAAGACCTAGAAACTAGTCTACATCTATATAAACATTAGGGACAATTAACCTAGAAAGACCGCTAGTCCAAGGGTTTGATACTGGGATGAATTTATCAGAATTATTATAAAAATAATTGAACAGAGAAAAACCTGTGGAACCTGGAGTGTGGGCATCTCTAATTTCACAATAGTCATTTGCCAGTAAATTTGCATTTTCCCTCTTGTTCTATGTGGACCCTGGCAACAGCTTCAAGAATTCATCAGAGAAATTTCTCTTTCCCTTGGCATCATCATCTACTTCATCACTCTTCCCGCTGGTAGAAGCCAAACTGATTACATTACTCATCTTTTTCTATTTCCACTTCTCCTTCATCGATATTGAGACAAATCTCCTCTCAGGACTCACTACTCTTCCCTGTGCACTGCTAGCAATTCAAGAACCTTGACAACCAAAGAATTACCCTGAAATTAAACAATTTCTACCTTTTGAACACAAAAGACCTAGAAATTCTTCACTCTATAATTCTGGATGTATGACAAATGAAAATAAACCTGTGATCATCTCTTTATGGCAACTTTTCAAAGTACTTAGCTCATCATTGAAAAGACAATCAATTTTTATTTCAAGTTAACATGCTATGGAATTAATTGAAATCCTAGCCATAGATTATGAATGTGATAGGAAATCAAATTCATATGAGTGCTTTTCCAGAAAAACCTTGTAAAATTTGAACAAAATGACATGTCTTCATATGATTGGTTCTTCACCAGACATCTCAGCTACCTTTTTCATGTAGTAATTAATCTTATGGATTCTCATTGGATGCTGAATCTCTATGTTGTCATGTCAGCAACTGCCACCTTTTATCATTTTTCATATTCAGTGACCACGCGACTGTGCAGTGTCTCTTTTTCGCTGATCACATTTCTTAACCCTCAATTCTTCTAGAGATCTAGCGACTGTATGAATTGCTTTACTTGGCTTAACCATGGTTAACTTCTGGTGATCACGTGACTGAATGAATCCAAGTCGCTAGATCAAATTCTTAACCCAAAGTTTATTCAGAGACCCCGTGACTGAAGGTTACATTTTATCTTTTAACTGTTATCACTAAATCTCTGAATGTTTATTCTTCTTTACATGACCCGGTGACTGACCTTAGTCACCCAATCGCTAATTAAAATTGTTACTTGATATTTATTTCAGAAACTATGCGGCATAGCTTTATCTTTTAATCAAGATTCAGAGACTATGCAACTAAAGCTAATCTCATTTTCGTGAGTACTTTTTACTTTTATGCAAATTTGATAGAGACTCAGTGACTACTGTTGATCTTTTCACATTCTGCATCTGACGGCTCCGCTAAGTCCTTGAGTATGTTTTAAAAAACTTAAATCATTTGGAGACTACGTGACTAACCCTATCTCTTTTATGTGGACACGTGTCTCATCTTAGTTGTTTATCTCCAAATCGCTGAAGAAACGCTGACTTAGCATTTTTAACCAGCGACTACCCGACTAACATATACTTTAATCACCTTGCGGTTTGTCGCGAAGTCTCGACATCTTTTACTTAACTGAATTTTTAATTAGATACTACGTGACATAAGCATTTAACTTGTCACTTAACTATGTTCTGATCTGGAGACCCCGCGACTGAAGTAATTGCTAAGTCTCATGAAAATTCACTAACTGCATGATACTTTGCGCGACACCGTAACGTAACTTCCTATTTCCGTGTTGCCTGATGACATGTTTCTTCATTGGGAGACTTCACGACTAAAGGGTTTCGCCAAGTCTCATAACTTATAAGGAATATTCTATTTCTTTCTGAGATATCCCGACAACAGTTAATCGCCAAGTCTCACAAAAATTTGGAATATGCTTTTAGGATCAAGCGACTCGACAACTATTAAAAAGCACATGACTTTTGTAACTTAAGTTTCTCAAAAAGGTAATGCAAAATTAGAAACTCAATTATCATTTTAGGGATTTTTTGTATTTTGACCTAAAAAATAGCTTAGGGTTTTGGGTTTTTGCACTATTCATGTGGATTTTGACCTAACAACACAGAATGTTCATAGGGACACTTCAAAAATAAGACAAACCTTTCTGATTTGGAATAGAACTTGGCATGAAGACAACACAATTTAGGGCAAACTCACAAGACTAGGAGTACAACCAACATCGTCATCAAAAACACCTTTACTAGCATAATAACATTCATTGTCCTTTGAATACTTAGATTTATTAAAATTAGGTTTATGCTTTGGAACCCTTGTAGGACATTGAGATGCAAAATGACCTATCTTGTTGCATGAAAAACATTCAAAGGTAAATTTCCTTCAAATTTACCCTTACCTCTATTTTCTCTTCTAGCAATCAGGGCCACAACTTCATCTAGATTTCTTTTTTCTTCCTATATTTATTCCCATTCATCAAAATATTCTTCAAGTTCTTCTCTCAAATTACTACTACTTGTGCTCTCAATTCTTGATAAGGTCTTTTTGATTCTATGCATAGTCACCTTGAATGTTGACTCAACTTTAGGTAGAGAATCTCCCAGTTTTAAAGCCTCAAAGATAGTTTCCCAATTGTATTTTTAGAAAATGGAAGCACTTCCATTGTACACTCATTTATCATTTTGAGTAAGTGGTTTGGGGTCATGTCAAGCACCTTGAATGGATCTCTGACTTGGAATGGCTTTTTCCCATGTTGTGCCCCATTTCCCACTTTTCTAAAGCCTGTTTCTGACACCCTAAACTGCAAATTGGGATTTTTGACCTTAGGGTCAAAATTGACCTTTCTGGGTTAAGTTTGACCTCAACCTTGACCTAGGTCAAAAATGACCTTTTGATGACCCAAGGTCCAAATTTTAGGTTTCTGGGGTTTCTAGATGTCAGGCTTTGGAAAGAATTAATTCCTTCTTCTGGGTCAGTTGTTTCGGTCTTCGGAGAACCAATTCTTAAATTATATTTAATATAGGTCCTCTTCTAGGGGTATAGATCTAATTGGAATTTAATTATCCTATGTGAGCCTCTCTAGAAGATTGTGCCCTAGATTCATATATAAGGAAGCTTTCTCCTCTCATTTTCTCTAACAATCTAAGACTTGAAGACTTAAAAAGTGAAATCTAAAGGAGAAGAAGAAAGATTTGAAGCAATCCAAGTAGCCATTCAAGCATTTGTCTATTCTCAAGCATTCAAAGTACTTCTCAAGCACTCAATTCATCAAGGAGATCCATTGGTAGCCATTGAAGGATTCAAGCTCTATGGAGCCCTCTTGTTGAAGATTTATTCATCCACATTCCTCCAAGCCTCTTCCTATTCCAAGATCCATTCAAGATTGGTGTTGAATATTCAAGAAATTGATTTGAGACATCCTACATTCTACATTCTACATTCTACATTCATTTTGTGCATACATACTTGTGGATCCACGGATTTGAATCTTCCACAAGGGTTTCCATACAAGAAAGGTGAATCTATTCATTTACTTTTTTTTTACTTATGCAATTTGATTTATACTCTGAGTTTAATTCCAATACCGGGGTTTTACCAAGGCAAAGCCATTTCCGGCCCCCAGCAAACAAACCACTTTTCTTGCAGGGACAGGTTCCAAACAATGAGTTGGAGTGCAGATTCAGATACCCTTTTTGACAAAGTATCATGATCTAGAAATAGATTTTATGTCAGAGATTTTAGGTCAAAATCGGAGGTCAATTCTTCCCTAGGTCAGAATCAGAAATTCTGGGTCAATGGTGACATTGACTTGAGGGTCAAAATTATAACTATGCTAGATCAGAAAAAGATTTCTGGGTTTTGTCCGTCTCTGTGTTTCTATTCCAGATCCGGTTGCAGACTTTCCTGAAACTCAGTATAGATCCCCAAAAATAGCATTCTTCAGATCTATAACATTTTAAGGTTATTAATTTTCTCTTATTCATTTCAATTAAATTTATTAATCTTTCTAAATCTATCAGACATTCTTTTTCTATAAATAGAATCTAAGGTCTTCCTCTTTGCTCATATTTCCAATAGATTGATTCATTTATGCATTGATCCTTCCTTTGGGATTAATCAATTTGGATCCTTCCTTTGTGTATTTGAGGTTAAAAGGAACATCTTATCTTCCCTACACATTTTAATAATCATTCTAATTTCAAATCTAACAACATCTATTTCATATCATACATTAAACCCCTCTCATTCCAATTTCTTATGTTACATTTTGGTGAACCCGTGATAGACAACTCTTTCTTTTTTGGTGTTAGATTTACATTTTTATGTTAGATCTTGCATGCATATTAAATTATCTTTCTTTTATCTTCTTGCATTTATATTTCAAAAATAAAAAATCAAAATCTTGTGTTTCCTAAATTAGTTCATTTGCATTGCATTGGTGTATGAGCTTTACCACTTCTAGTCCTACGTATAGTATCCTGGTTAGAAGAAGTCATAGACATATGTATTCCTTTGATCGTGAGTCTTCCTCTCCTTTCCTTAGGATCCCAAATGACAATTTGACCACTCATGATTCCAATCCTTCCATGGAGCATAACTCTTCTCACTCATCTCATGATGAGTATTATGCTTTAAGAGTTCCTCCTAAACAAGTACAAAAAATTTCAACAAAACTCAATAAAATGGAAAATTGACTTATTCAAGAAAATAAAATCAAGATTCCATCCAAGCTATAGAGGCTCTTAAGAAATTCCTGCATGATAGTGGTCAAGGTGTTAATCTCTTGCATTTTAAACCTTTAGCTCAAGAGGCTCAAGATCTAGGATTCACTCCTCATGTCACTAGTGAGGGACCTTCTTCCATTACTTTACCTAGAATTCCTACTTACACTCCTCCTTTGATGACTACATCACTCCCAATTTCATCTATTCCTGTGAGTGTTCCACCGGTATCTCTACCTAAATCACAAACTTCATATCATAGTGTGCCTTTTACTTATTCCAATCCCCTTCCATTTGTGGTTCCAAGAGTTCCCCCAGTTGTATCTTCCATTCCTACCGCTTCTTGGACTTTTCCTAGTGTTCCTAATGATGACATTAATTTTCTATTAGTATGCAAACAACACTTTCAGTAAGCATACACTGAAAGACATAACATAGCAAACTGAAGATGACTAAGTACAAAGAGAACCAATGACACAACTCAGTGTGTAAACTAAAATTGAAAAGATAGAAAGATAAAGAGGAACCTAACATGTAGGATACAGTGCAAAATGATGAGATAGTTAAAGAGAAACCAATAGAACAAAACCAAAGGACAGTCAAGCATGACCAATAGATAGAACCGAAAGTCAGTTGTAACCCACAAAAATTGGATCTAACTTCCACATCAGGTAAAGCAAGTGTATTCTATTTATAGGATATTTATTTGTTTTTAAATCTATTTCTTTAGGGAAAAGATAAATGAATGTAAGTACTTTAATCAGTCTTATTGATTTAAAACACATAGACTAGGAGATCTAGGTACAAGTTGTAAACCTGATCTTAGAGTTAACATTGTTTTTATCGAAACTTTATGAAGTCAACCCTTATATAAATAGATTATGAAATCATTCATTATAAATAGATGAATAGATGATATGAAGAGAGAGGAGAAGATGAATGAATCCAATGAGCTCATTTATGTATTATATTGAGAGTTTCAAGATCAAGAACAACAACAGGTGAATTTTCTTAGCAAGAACCAAGAACAGAGCATACCGATAATCAGAGGTATTAATCAATCACAATTAGGTGATAATATTTTTTCATGTAAACTAAATTGGATCTGTATCAACAATAGGAGATTGCATTCACTTGGTCAATTTGTAATTTTCTATCATTCTAACAAGTGGAGCAAAGTGTAAAAATCCTTTCAAGGAATGTGGATTTAATAGTCCAACAACAAATATCTTAACCGAGTGCACGCTCAATAGTGTTGCTAAAGCTCTTAAAAAAGTAGAATTTAAAAGGTCTCCACCAATACTCTTAACAAGGTAGATCATCAGAAGTGATCAAATTGTAAGACTTAATCGGCCCCTTCCAATCTACTGATAGTGAAGATTTTGTGGGTGTCATCCCCACTGTAGTTTTTACTTCCTAACAGGAGTTTTCTATGATATCATATCTTGTGTTATGTGCCAATTACTTTCATGAATGTTTCTATGAATGTTCACATCTATGTTATTATTATGATTTGATATAACTCACATCAAGACAATATAGATCAGATTGAATGCATATACAATTGATTACAAAGGTTAATTGATTAAAGGTTACAAAAAGTTTTAGAGGTACTTATTCACCCCTCCCCTCTCACTACGTACTTCCCATTAGTCCCAACAATTGGTATCAAAGCTGAGTCTCTTCTTGGAAATATTAAAGGCTTAAGAGAAAAGATCATACAATGGAGAAGTACAAACTTGATAAAAATATTGAGAATAAAAATCTTGAAATTCAGATTTTCTTTGAACAGTATAAAGAAGCTCAAATCAACATGAGATAGTTGCTGGATGAAAGAAAGAATATGGAATATCAATGTAAAAGATCATCATGATGAAGAGATACCAGATTTATTTGAGTCTTTAGGATAAACTACAAGCAAAGCATTAGATACATTAGAAGAAAGCATCACAAGCCTAACTAAAATCAATCTACATCTAGCTGGACAAGTTAAATCTCTACAAATCGCTCAAGAGACATAGATGGTAAGGATGATTGATTCCATGAAAAATGCTAGACAAGCTGAGAAAGAAAGAACACTAGCTATTGATGATAGAAGAAAGATCACATAAAAGCTACAAGAAAAAGAGTCTGAAATACAAAGACTTACAAAGCATCACCATGAGATTACGAATCAGATTATTCTTATGAGTCAAGAGGAAAACATAATAAATGTTGAACTCATTGAAATAATAGAAACTATCGGTGAACTGAGGGATAAGAATGAGAATTTGAAGCATGAAATAAGAATTCAGCAACAACATAATGAAATTATCAAAAAGGCTGAAGAAAGAAATAAAAGAATGGATGATTTTCTTGATCGACAATGAAGAGTCAACAACAACAACGATCTAGGTTTTATCAAGAATGGAGAATCATCAAATCAAACTGATGCAAAAAATGTCTATGAAAATCTGAGACCAAGAAATCTGACATGCAATCATTGTGGATAGCAAGGTCATACATCAAATATATGTAGAGGAAAAATGAAAGGTATTCCTAAATCTACATCTTCATTCATAGGATTCTGTTATAAATGTAACAAGAAAGGACATAAACCATATGAATGTAAGTCTGAGATGAAACAACCAAAGAAGGAAACCTACATGTACAAGTACTGTCCTACATGAAAAATGAATGGGCACACAACTCTTGAATGCTGGAAAAAGAAAAAGAAAGCATGGAAGCCTAAAGGTCAAGAAACTCCCTATCAACCGAAGAGAGTTGATAATCAGTATGTATGGGATTATAATACTTGGAAAAATTATACAGCATGTGGAAGATATGATCACACTGCTGCAAACTGCATGAGACAGTGGACTAGAATGTCTAGAGGCTAGACTAACCTCAGAATGACATGCTTACACTGTCATAAAGTTGGTCATCTAAAGAAAGATTGTAGAGATTGAATGATAGAGATAAGCACATATCGCAATGGAAACACCATTGAAGACATTCGAAGGGAAACAAACAAAATGTGGAGAAAAGTTTCAAGCAATGATGAAGTTGGATCGAGCAATGCAAATGGTGACACCCCATCCAATTAATCTGGTGACATCACCACCCCCACCTAATTAGAGCAAGTAAGTATGAAACATCATTACCCAAGTTATCATTTACATCAGTTCCATAATATATATGTTGATATAATGCAAAATTAGCATAAGAAAGATGCATCATGGTATTACTTGTTGAAATTTGTGATAACTATGCTTTCGGGCATATATACCGAAACCTGTCGGTATACACTCAAAGCTAAGACTGCCTACAATTACCAAGAAGCATTGGTTAAAATAAAACTTTCTAGTATAAACTGAGCCTCATCAGTAAACAAGAAAAATGAATAGACCTACTAAGGAGGAAAGCCTCAAGAAAGATGTTGAACATGTCTTAATAAAAGATACTCAAGAACACACATCTATGGAGCTTGACAAGGAATAAGATGATGTAACCAGTAACAAGACTATAGATGTTGCAGATGAATCATGGCCAGACACCACAAATGATAACATTGTGGATAAAAATTTCATTGACATTATCGATGATCCAGTAGAGGAAGTGACTAAAGATGAAGATGTCACTGTTGTAAAGGACAAAACCAAAGAGTAGGACACAACAATTGATACTACAAAAGTGAATATTTAATGCAACATGCCAATATTGATACAAGATATCAATATCATGCAAGAATCAAGAAAGTCACTTGAAAAGGATGCTCCCAAGGATGCAGGGAAAGAAGAAAAGAAATACAACATCGATGGTCAGCAAGACATCAGAGCTACTCAAGATGTAACCAATACTGATAAGGTTACTTGAGGAGATAAAGAAAAGGATGTAAACACACAAGACAAGAATCCAGACACAATGACTGATGAAGCAAAGGACACCGATGAAGGAGACAAACCTAAATATGGTACTCCTAAGGATACTAACAAGCCTGCTACAGACAATGTAAAGGTGAATGTGGAGACGTCTGCAGACACCCGACAAGCTGAAACTGATACCAAGTAGTAGAAAGATGCACACCAGATCAGTTCATCAAGCACAACAGAGAAAGCTGAGAAATTGGAAATGGTGTTACATTCTAGTGATTCACAGAAGAAGAAGAAATCAAAGAAGAATAAGATGGAAATCACATTGGATGAACTTATAGAAATACCGAAGTGTGACCCATCTACACTTGACATTGAAGCATTACAAGAATATGGAGAAATATGCCAAATAAAGGCATTACAAGAGAAGCTGAAGAAACAACACAGGGACTCCATGGAACTGGAGACAACTAGGGACATCTTGCAGCAGATTGTACCCGATGTTGATATTGATCAAAACAAGCCAATACTTGATCAATTAGCTACTCTAACTGATGCCATAACAACTCAGAATATATATGCGGAGAAGGCAATTGAGGAGAGAGCAGAGCTAAAGTACCAATAAAAGTTCATTAAGAACACCAGCCAAGAAGTGACAGTAAACAAGGTAAAGCTATCAGAATTCATTATTGAATTAGATCCAATAATATCTAAAGCTATAACCTTAATTCAAAAATTGAGCACAATAGAAAATTTCACTAAAGAGAATAGTGACAAAATTACAAAGCTGGATACAAATCTAGCAAATAGTGCTAGTAGCCTAACCACTGATGGAGACAATGCAGTTAAGCTATATTATGAGAAGATCATAGAGATTAAAAGGTTAAGGCATGAGCTATGGGAGCTAGAGACACACTTTAGGGAAGAAGTAATTGAGCTCCAAGCTCAACTTCTACCAAACCTTACACTACTCCAATAGCATATCAGTTCAGCAAGGAAACTAATAGCAACTCCTGAGATGTCTATAGTAGACAACATCTATGACATGCACTCCAAGATCACACTCGAGCATATGGCTCTAGAGAATCTCAAAGAAAAATGGGAGAAAATGATGGAAGACATGAAGTCTTCACACTCCCACATTTTTGATAAGCTCTAAGGTAAAGACCTTTTCCCTTAATATCAAAAAAGGGGGAAAATGATATGAGTAAAAAATACAAAAATGGAAATGATGATATGTATTCATTCATTCATTCAGATGGGAAAATGGTAAATATGTATATGTATATTCATATTGGAAAATGATATGTACAAGGAAAGATATCATATGTATAGTTATACCGGCATATTTATGGGGGGAGTCATTAAATGACTAAGGATCATATATGGTGTATATACCTAACATTTTGTTAGTATTTTGCACATATCATTTTTTGATACTAATGTCAACAGGCGAGATTGATGACATTAATTTGGAATTAATATGCAAATAGCACTTACGGTAAGCATACACCGAAAGATAGAACATAGCAAACCGAAGATGACTAAGTGCAAAGAGAATCGACGAAATAACTCAGTGGGTAAACCAAAATTGAAAAGATAGAAAGATAAAGAGGAACTCGACAGTGGACCCTGACATGTAGGATATAGTGTAAACTGATGAGATAGTTAAAGAGAAACTAACATAAAAAAACTAAAGGACGGTCAAGCATGACCGACAGATAGAATTGAAAGTCAGTTGCAGCCCGCAAAAAGTGGATCTAACTTCTACATCAGATAAAGAAAGTGTATTCTATTTATAGGATATTTATTTGTTTTTAATTCCATTTCTTTAGGGACAAGATACATGAATGTAAGTTCTTTAATCAGTGTAACTAATTTACAACACATCGACTAGGAGATCTAGGTACAATTTGTAAACCTGATCTTAGAGTTAACATTGTTTTTATCAAAACTTTATGAAGTCAATCCATCTATAAATAGATGATGCAATTATTCATTTTAAACAGATGAAGTGATGATATGAAGAGAGAGCAGAAGATGAATGAAGCCAACAAGCTCATCTATGGATCAGATTGAGAGTTTAAAGATCAAGAACAATAAAAGGTGAATTTGGTTAGCAAGAACCAAGAACATAGCATATTGATAATCAAACGTATTAATTAATCACAATACATGACAATCTTTTTTCATGAAAACTAAATTGGATCTGTATTAGCAATAGGAGATTGCATTCACCAGGTCAATTTGTAATTTGCTATCATTCTAACAAGTGGAGAAAAGTGTAAAAATCCTTTCAAGGAAGGTGGATTTAACAGTCCAACAAAAAATCTCTTAACCAAGTGCACAATCAAGTGTTGCTAAAGCTCTTAACAGAGTAGACTTTAACAAGTCTCCACCGATACTCTTAACAGGGTAGATCATCAGAAGTGATCAAATTGTAAGCCTTAACCGGTCCCTTCAAATCTGCAGATAGTGAAGATTTTGTGGGTGTCATCCCCACCGCAATTTTTACTTCCTAACAGGATTTTTCTGTGATATCATATCTTATGTTATGTGTCAATTACTTTCATGAATGTTTCTATGAATGTTCACATGTATGTTATTGTTATGATTTGATATAACTCACATCAAGATAAGTATAGATCAGATTGAATAAATATACAATTGATTACAAAGGTTAATTGATTAAAGGTTACAAAAAGTTTTAGAGGTATTGATTCACCCCTCCCCTCTTAGTACATACTTCCCATTAATCCTAACACCTAATATTTCTATGCCACCTATTTCTTCTAATGATTCCACAATTATTAGTTATTCTCAAACTGTGTCATCTTTACAATAACAACTTGCATCTTTAACCCAATCCAAGTTTAGCATTCCTACATGTGACATGATTAGTCCTTTATCCTTAGACATTATTCGTGCTACTGCCCCTCAGCAAGATGATATGTGTCATCTTGAGAATTATAATGGTAAAGGAGATCATGTTACTCATGTTAAAACATTTCAAATCCTTTGTAATGATTATGCTCATGACCATAGTATTTTATCTAAGTTGCTTGCTAGAAATTTTCATGATAAGTCCTTGCAATGGTATTGTTCTTTACCTCCTTATTCTATTGATTATTTTCCTAAAATTTCTAGTAACTTCATCCAATAATTTCAAAATAACATTGGTCCTCAAGTTTCCTTAACTGATTTAATGTATTGTAAACAAAACACTAAGGAAAAATTGACTGATTTTATTGCTAGATTTAAGCATTTGTATGCTCAGATTTCTTATCGTGTTCCTGATATTCATATTCAGCATATGTTTATTTCAAATTTACAAAAGGATATTATAGATAAGATTCTGCTTACTAAATTTACCTCTTTTCAACAACTTTGTGAAACACTTCATCATTATCAATTACAAGTGATTCAATTTGAGAGAAAAACTATAATGGCTCCTATTCCAGTTGATAAGAGTGATGCTTCTCTTAATCCTAATAAGTTTTAGAAACCTAACAGATATGTCAAGATTAATAAACAGATGAATGCAGTTGTTGATCAAGTTGTTGTTGCATCCAACAATGCCACTTCTGCATCCACAACTTTCTATATGAATCGTATGTTACTCCTCTCTCTAAATATTATATTCTATTATGAGTAGGTTGTTAAGTGCTAATATGATTACCTTGCATCCTATTTGACCTCTTCTCCCTACCACAATGGCTTCAAAATCCTTTGATTCTAAAACTTTTTTCCAATACCATCAACAAAATGGCCATGAAACTGAAAATTGTTATTCTGTAAAGCATAAAGTTCAAGACTTAATTGATTCTAATGCTTTATCTATTGATAATTTTAATGGTAATGGGAACAAATCTCTCTCTCCTTCTAATCAACACCTTCAAATCCATACAAATCCTTTACCTACACATGATACTAATACCATTTCTCAACCATCTTCTGTAGATATTGTTTACAATTCAAAGATGGATGATCTCAATCACATTGTTAATCATGTGGAGTGTGTTGTTTCATCTTAACCTACTATTCAAGATCCTTTACCTCTACTTCAACTTCAAGTTCCACCTAAAACTTAGAAACAAACTAAGGATAAATGACCTAGGGAACTCTCAATTACCTTTGATGATTCTGAGACTGTTAATACTCCCGATGGTCCCCTTTATATTTATGCTAGGATTTCTAAGATACCTATGCGTGGTTTTCTTGTTGAGCCCACGTCTTTAATAAATTTCATTACTGAGGAAAACATTTTTATGAAAAACCTACAACGTGATTGTTATGATACATCTGATGCATGGATCCAAACTTGTAATGGTTTTCTCTATCCTTCACTTGGTTCTATTAACTTGCCTATTCAACTTTGTGGTAAATTTGTAGGTACTACCTTCATTGTCATTCCTACTTTTGATCAATTTCAAGTCAAATTTGGTTTTCCTTGGTTAACTGATATACATGCTATGGCTTCTTGTATTCATAAATGTCTTAAGTTCATTCATATTGGAGAAGTGAAAATGATTAATCATAGTTTGTATCAACCTTCTATGCCTAGAAATTGTGCTACTCTTGATTTCTTTTGGCCTTCATTACCTAATTTATGTCCTCCTTGCCCTGATAAACTTTTTTGTTCATATGAAGCCTATAAACATCACAAGATTGTTGAGTTAAGCATGCCCTAGATATATCTTAACCATGGTATTTTTCTCACTCCTTCTATACCTCCTTTATCTATTAGTGCTAGCTCTATTAATCAGCCTCCCAGTGTCACTTCTCAGCCTACTGTGAATCCTACCAATCCTCCTATAGAACTTGTGAAGGAACCATTTGTTATTCCTCCTAGTTCTCAACATGTGTCAAATAAAGTGAATGGTAACAAATCTACTAATGAACATCGTAAGAAGCATAGAGCTAATGCTAGAGCCTATGCTTCTTTTCTTTGAAATTCTTTACCTTCTTTTGACCAACCTATGCTTGATGTGTTGGAGGAAGTTAATGTTCATAATGATGTTAAGATGATCTTAGATCATATTTTAATTAATCTTGATGAGGAGGATACTCTTGATGATCCTATTGATCCTAGTGATTATGAGACCATTGATCTTAGTGTTTAATATGAGACCATTGATCTTGATACTAATTTACCTCATATGCTTTCAACTCAATTGAATATTCTTGCAATGCGATTCTCAAGAGGATCCTTGTTTGGAACTAGCTATTATTCCTACTATATGGGATATAATCCCTCTTGCGAGTTCCCCACCTTCCCAAAGATATAAACTAAGATGGGAAGAGTAGGTGATGCACATGATTGGATTATCCTTCAGGGTATCCCTTTTTGTGTTTGCTTGTTGTATTGTGCTTCTCCCGTAATGTGTTTGCTAAATGTTTGTTAGTCTCTTTTATACGACCCTTGTTACTTTGTTGGTGCAAGGTGATAAAGGAATCAAACCTATTGTACAATTCCTTTATATGTATCTTTACTCTTTTATATGTTGTTTTCATGTTATGTTTTACTTGTGCCATTGTTCATAAGTGTTTTCCTTGTGTAGTCCACTTGGATCTGTGACATGGTAGCACTGATTCTATTTGGTCTCCATGTTGTGGTCCCAAAAGACTCTTCTTCATAATTCTTGAGTTTTCTTTCCTCCATTGTGATTGTAGTTCTAATTTATTTGGGGAATGATGTCAATTCATATGCAATATTACCATATCTATATATATACACATTATCTTATGATCATACTGACCCCACATAAGGTAGATCTCTTTTGTGTTCTTTTTATGTTTATGTGGTATCTCCCTTGATTTGTCTCTATTTGAGGGCATCTCATAGTGGAAACGTAATCAGTAGAGTTTTTTATGTTTCCATTCAAGACATTGTTCTTGTTAAAGTGTAATTAATGACTTTAATGTGGGGGCATACGGTTTACTCACTTTTTGCACACATGCACGTTCAAAATATTTTTCAAAACTTAAAAATTTTTCCCTTTATGGATTAAAGACTAATCCCTAAAGCATGGATTTTTACCTTACAGGATCTCTTGATCCCTCCAGTTTAAATTTATACGGATCTCTTGATCCCTCCAGTTTTAATTTACAATATTTACTAGATCTCCCTGATGGGTTGACTAGTGAATAGCCACATTCACTATGCGGTTCAACTCCATCTTTCCAATTGCACTATTTTCTTGTGTGGTTCACAATGGGACATAAGTTCTCATTGGGTGAGGTAATTACACCCTCTCTCTCTCTTTCTCCTTAACTGGTGATGTCTCTCTTATCATGATCTTAGGGTTGATAAATACTTAAGTCCGTGGGGCTTGAGGATTCCTTTGTCCCTTTTGATTTCAATAAGATTATCTATTCTTCATGGTCTCCTTTACCAAGAGTTTGTATTGAGTCCGTACTCTTGCTAATGTGGGGGCTAAATGTATAGTTAGAAAATGGAAGCACTTCCATTGTAGACTGGTTTAGCCTTTCAAGCAAGTGGTTTGGGGTCATGTCAATCACCTTGAATGGGTCTCCTAATTGGATCTAGCTTTTTCCCCTATTCTACTCCATTTCCCATTTTTCTCCAGCTTATTTCTGACACCCTAAACTATAAACTAATATTTTTGACCTGAGGGTCAAAATCAACCTTTTTGGGTCAAGGTCAACCTCAACCTTGACCTAGGTCAGGATCAACCTTCTTCTCACCCAAGGTCTAGATTTTAGGTTTCCGAGGTTTTTGAATCTCGGGCTTCAGAAAGAAATAATTCCCGCTTCTGGGTCGGCTATTTTGGTCTTCAGAGCAATAATTATTAAATTATATTAAATATAACTCCTCTTCTAGGGGTATAGGTCTAATTGGAATTTATTTCTCCTATGTAGGCCTCTCTTGAATATTTTTCCCTAGATTCATATATAAGGAAGCTTTCTCCTCTCATTTTCTCTAAAAATCTAAGACTTAAAGACTTAAGAAGTGAGATCTAAAGGTGACAAAGCAAGATTTCAAGTAAGCCAAGTAGCCATTGAAGCATTCATTTACTCTCAAGCATTCAAAGAAATTATCAAGCACTCAATTCATCAAGGAGATCCATTGGTAGCCATTGAAGGATTCAAGCTCTATAGAGCCCTCTTGTTAAAGACTTCTTCATCCACATTCCTCCAAGCCTCTTCTTATTCCAAGATCCATTCAAGGTTGGTGTTTAAACTTTACAAGCAATTGATTCGAGACATCCTACATTCTACATTCTACATTCATTTGGTGCATACATACTTGTGGATCCACCGATTTGAATCCGCCACAAGGGTTTCCATACAAGTAATGTGAATTTGTTCATTTACTTTGTTTTACTTATGCAATTTCAATTATACTTTGAGGTTAATTCCAAAACTAGGGTTTGACAAAGGCAAACCCCTCTCCCCCAACAAACAAACCATTTTTATTTAAGGGACAGGTTTGGAACAGCTAGTTGGAGTGCATATTTGGATACCCTTTTTGGTAAACTATCGAGATCTGGAAACAAATTTTTTGTCAGCTATTTTTAGGTGAAAATCAGAGTTTTACTCTACCCTAGGTTAGAATTGGAAATTTTGGGTCAATGGTTACATTGATTGAGGGTCAAAATTAGAACTGTGCTAGACTAGAAAAAGATTTCTAGGTTTTGTCTGCCTTTGTGTTTCTTTTCCAGATCCGATTGCACGTTTTCCAGAAACTCAATACAGACTCCCAAAAAATAGAATTCTTCAGATCTATAACATTTCAAGGTTAGTACTTTTCTCCTATTCATTTCAATTAAAGTTATTAATCTTTTGAATCTATCACACATTCTTTTCTATAAATAGAATCTAAGGTCTTCCTCTTTTCTCTCATTTCCAATAGATTGATTCATTTATGCATTGATCCTTCCTTTGGGGTTAATCAATTTGGATGCTTCCTTTGTGTATTTGAGGTTAAAAGGAATGTCTTATTTTCCCCACACATTTCAATAAACATTCAAATTTCAAATGTAACAACATCCATTTCATATCGTACATTAAACCCCCCTCATTCCAATTTCTTATGTTACACCAATCAACATTTCTCTAGTCAAGTTCACTATCAAGGGCATAATCTTTTCTATAGTTTATCCTTTAGTTTTGTATACAAGTGTCGGGGATCTAAGAATCTTTGCAATAACTTCTTCCTCACTATAAGTACCTCCAGAGTTCTTGATGCTAGTAACAATTTTTATAACTCTCTATACATATGGTCTAATGTACTCATCATATTTGATTTTCAATGTTTCCATCTTTGTCTTCCAATTTTGTAAATTTGCCTACTTTGTAAACTTATCTTCTTCATACAGTGCTTCCAATCTTGTCCAAGTTTCATGTGCATAATCTAAATCTCTTACCTCTGTGAATTCACCTCCAAAAAGTATGTTGATCAATGCTTCTCTTGTGACCATGTTACATGAACAATAATTATTTTCATCTTCATTAGCTTTATCCAGTTCATCCTCAGCTTTCATTTGTTCCTTTCTTTTAGTAATCATTCATTAGTCGATTCCCAAACATAGAAAACATGTTCTCATCTTGTTCTTCCAAGTGTCAAATTTTTCAGGATCAAATTTCAGAATATCCTTCCTATAGTAATCCATCTTTAGGATCACCTCAAGTGTTTTTTATCTTTCTCTCTATGGCCTAGTAGTTCTGATACCAATTTTTAGGAATAGCAGTCCACCAACACAAGTGAGAGGGTGGGTGAATCACTTGTGAGACAGATTATTAAACATTAAAATTTAAAAATCAAAACTTTAATCCAAATGATAGCACAGTAAATGCCAACACAATAATAAAATCATTTATTGTCAAGGAAACCCTATTAAAGGTTAAAGCCCAATGGGAATTATCACCCACAAATAATGTACTAAGAGTATAATATCCCTTTTAAACTATTTAGCCATGTTAGGATCTTATTAATGCATGACAGTACGTAGTCCCTGTTAAAGGACATACCATGTTAGGAGTTAAGAGAAATAGTAGACTCATTTCCTAGGTATGCTGCCTAAAGAAAGTTAAATCCACCCTCAAGGACTTATAGTCTGAAACACAAGTGTCTATAGAAAATATACAATCCAATGAACTGCCTGATAGCAACTGTCTTTTCTTGGTCAGTTCCAATGAAGTACAATAATCACATCCTCTTCTCTACATCCAATAGACAATCAAGCTTGCAGCCTCCACACTTCTTTGTCTCTTAATTTTCCTCTTCCACACACACACACACACACACACACACACACACACACACACACACACACACACACACACACTTCTTTTCAAAAGAAAAGATCTCTCATATATATCCTATTGATTAGGTTAGCCAATTAATATTTCCTAATATACAAATAATTATTTAACCCCTTGCTAAGATACACATTGTACCTATAAAAAGTAAACATCAATTACAATTCATCAAATATAATCCAAGATCCATAATCCACGCTTGCAATCCATAATACACACTATATCTCTGAAGTCAATCCCAAATAGGTCTCCTCCAGAATACATGCCATAGGTGATGTCACCAACAATCATATGAATTGCGACCCATAAAAAAACATTCCTTAACATGTCTTCTATCATCCATTAAGCTCGCATAACCTAAACCATCATCGCTTGTAAGATATACTCAAAAAAAGAGACTCACTCTATCAAGCATCACTATCATAGTCTAGTATCCAATCTTCACCAAAATATCTGTAACTCATCCAATATGAAATATTAAGCCAAGAAACCTTAGAAATAAGATCATCACACATCCTTCCACATATCATCATCTTTTCTCAGTCTAATTCAACCGTACAGTATCTGTACACTTCTGTCACTCCTCATACAACAGTAATAACCAGTTTTTTCTTCCTCCAAAGAAATGTATGTTGACATTAGTGAAAAAACATGAATGCCAAAAACATCAGTAGTAGCCAATTCTAACAGCATCCAAGAAGTTGGATCTAGTGCATATAGATCTGTTGGTCCTAAAAGATCAAGATCTTACTATAGTGAAAGGTATTTTATACTTTTTTTGATGATTTTTTGAGGATGATGTGGGTCACATATCTAAGAAAAATCCAAGGCTTTTGACAAATTCAAGACTTTCAAAGTAAAATTTGAGAATGAATCAGTCTTAAAGATAAATTTTTTGAGATCAGATAGAGGTGGAGAGTTTATTTCAGATTTGTTCAATACCTACTACGAAGAGCATTGAATATAGAAATAGACATATGCTCCAAGGACACCATAATAGAATGAGATAGCAGAGTGAATAGACATAACAATATTAGAAGTTGCTATAATTATTTTTCTAGAAGGAAATGTATCTCGTGTTCATTGGATAGAAGCTTTTGTTACTTGTATTTATACTTTGAAAAAAATTCAAATTAGAGAAGGTACAAGTAAGAGTCCTTATGAATTATGGTTTAATCATACTCCTATTGTGAAATATTTCTGAATATTTGGTAGTAAATGCTATATCAAAAGAGATGATGAGATAGGAATGTTTGATACTAGAAGTGATGAAGGGATCTTACTTGGTTATTCCAATAAAAGAAAAGATTATAAATGTTTCAATCTGAGATTGAGGAAGATGATTGAAAGTGCTAATTTGAGGATTGATGAAAAGTTCCAGATTCAAGAGAGAATATACAACTGCATCTAGACTACAAAGATCAAGGAGGTTACTATAGATCAAGAAGAACCATTTGAGATTGACTAGGAGATTGGGGGATGTCAAGATGACTCAATTGAGCTTACTGAAATTTGTAATAATCCTAGGTATGTTAAGAAAAACAATCCTGAAGATCAAATTATTGGAGATGCAAATATAGGAATGATGACAAGATCAAGATTTAGAGTTAAAATCACTAGTCAAAGACTCCATCTCCACAAATATCAATAGTCAGTACTATTTCACTTTGTAATTGAAAGCTACCTGAATGTACTAATTCATCTGCAATGCTCTCTAATGTATGTGCATCAACTGATAAATCTTCACTGTTGCTCAGGTTGATGCATCACTAAACTATATTTTAGTGAGCTTCAGGTAGGGGAGGCACCCCTAGATTTCCTCTAAGATACAAGAATGCATCCTTAGGTAAAGGTTTGGCGTGAAAAACATATTGCAATTTTCCAATCATGGATCTGTAGTTGGTCTGATCTACCTCTTTTGAATCATTATCCTTAAACAATTTTTGTCTAGTTATGTAGTGAAGATACACAAATTTATACATTCAAACAAAGCACAGTTGGTGAATAAATGAGTTCTTTTAGTGTTGACCGAGTTTAGTTAGGTATTAAAGAACTTCAATGTTGTCTCAGTGACTTGGGCATTTTAGTCATGGTCAGGCATTCAGTGCCAGCTGACTAACAATGCTTTACATTCTATAATCAATTGATTATATGAGGCTGACTCAATTGTAATTTATTATTTAGAAGTGTATTCAAGACAACTTAACAGGGATCATCATATATATGCAAGGTCAAGTTTGGATTGAATGTGTGAGTGTGTGAAAAGTTGAAGACAAGTAGAAGTGTCGAATTTTGTGATATGAAGAGTGAAGGCAAAATCAGATAGGATTCTGATTGAGTACAGATCACTTCAAGCTGCAATATAACATCTGATCAGCAAGGATCCAATCATAATCAGAATAGGGATCTGAATTAGCAAAGATAGTTGCTTACACTTATAGGTCAATTCATTGTTACTCTAACAATTGTAGCAGTGATCTCAAACCTCTTAGCAGAGTAGACTTAACTATCTTTTTGTAAATCCTCTCACAAGGTAGCATTTCTGTTTTGAAGTGTTGAAGACCTCTAACAAGGCCACTCCTCATAGGGTGATTAAATCCTTTAATAAGGTCACACCTAACAGTGTGTAGTTGTAACCTTTAATAGGGTTGGCTCCTAATAGGGCTCACTTCAGAAGAGTGAAAAATAGTAACTAGTTACATTGGTGGTTTTTCCCATATTGGGTTTCCACATTAAATCTTGGTGTCACTTGTGTATAGGTTATTTTTTTCATGCTTTATGTTTTTGCACTTAATCACTAAAGTATAATTGCATTGAATATTATAAAGATTTCTTTGACACCCGAGTTATAGAAGAATATCTTAATTGACCGAGTAACAATGTTAAAGTATTTAAGAAAACTAAGGGACAAAGGATTTGTTTGGAGTAACTGATAAACCCCTCCCCTCTAAGTTACTTATCTCATTTCCAACAATTGGTATCAGAGCACATTGTAGGTGAAGTAGTACATTCAGGTATATTACAATTACAAAGTGTAATAGTATTGACTATTGATATTTGTGGAGATGGAGTCTTTGGCATCTGTTGTTAAAGAGGGAGAATTTTTTATAATACATAAGAATAATACAAAATTGGGAAAGTTCATAATAGAAAGAGACAAAGTTTGATGTCATAGGGATTTTTTGGGTAAGAATCAGAATTAAGATAAAGACATTAAAGAAAGTTCTATGTTTCTCTACAATTCTTTGTATTATGACATGTTGTATTGCCATCAATGACAATACACAGTTGAATAATTGTCTTCAAAAATCAATATCCTAACCATTTGTTCTAGGTTCCTCTGATGTGCTTATGGTGGATGAATTTGGGGGTGCTCTTGCACCACCTAGACTAGAAACAAAACATTAGCCTAATGCTCTTCAATATTTTTCCCAATTCTCCAGCCCCTTTTCAATATTCTTGAAAATTCCTTTATATAGCAGGAATGAAACAAGAATTAAAACATTTTAGGGTTAGTTTTACAATCATCAATGCCAATATTCAATTCTTTAATCAAGCTGAAACCCTAAATTCTTCTCTTTCCCCTATGCAAATCAGATGTGAAAACAACAGTCATGATCCTTGGTCGTAAAAACATTACTATGAGCTCGAAGAAAATTGAAGGCATGAAATTGAGAATTGCTCTCATAAATGAAGAAAATACCAGGTGGCTCCATGCATTTATCCTCTGATATTAAACCCTTATCTGTTGAGTCCAAACAAAAATTCACCTTAGAATATCAAAATTGTATCCTCTAGCTTTTAACAGGTGTGCATAAATGACCAAAAAGATCAGATAAAAGCATTTATGTCACTCTACAACAAAAGATAACTGACTAGCATGAAAAAATTATGATAAATATTTAAATATTTGAAATTTTGGTATAACTGCTATAGGTGGCATTGAAAAATACATCCACGGTTGAGATTTGAAACCTTTACATTCTTTAAAATGCAGTCGTAGATCTTCCTAAGTTACCTGGGCACAAAATAAATCTGATTTTTCCAAGTTTCACTCTGTTACTCACTCAAAATCATTTTCAATAACCACTACAAACCCTTGCGAGTCTACAACACTAACCACTAACGGTTAGTCACACACTTGCAGCTGCTAGTCATTATTATCCTTAACCACCACGAGCTTGTAACCAATACTTGTCGTGCACTTGCCAACACTTCTTCCTCTCTACCTTGACAACCCAGACCTCCATGTGGCACCTATTTATTATTCCCTAGAACCACCTATTCCTCACCCCATATTTGTAGGCCCTAGAATTCTTATCACTAACCTAGATGTGTGTCACAATTTTTGCCATCGCAAAATGCATATCTTCCCTGGATCTTTCATTCACACAATGGAAAAAAATCATTGGATATTGATCTTCCTTTTACCATCTTCACCTCTTCTAATTCCTGTGCTATCTGGCACCACTTAAATTACTGGACTTCTACCACCTCAACAACCTATCTGGCACTGTCACCTGTTAATCTGCCACATGTTATCACCCACCCCATTGTGTGATTTGATTGGACCTCTAGTGACTAGGATTACGCTGTGGCATTCTATCCACACCTGTCATTTACTCAACCACATCACCTGAGCACTCTTTGACATGGGCCCACCAAAACATCCTTCCTATCCGCCACCTGGCCGCCCACATCACTGTTCATCCACTGAGCCATCCGCCAAAAAGGCATGTGCCTTTTAGGCACTTAACCATTGAGTAATGGGAGATAAAAATATATAAACCTTCCTTCACACCATCAATGTGGGATATAAGACTTAGAGCATTTCTGAACCCAAAAGACCAGTGAAGGTATCCCAACTGTTCTGACTTAAATAGCTCCATAGTGGCAAGAAAAAGGAAACAAAACACATATTCCACATCCCTCTGCAACCTTTACGTACAAAACAAGAACTTGAAGCCCTCTAAAACTATAAGAAAACCCTTATTGGAGCTCTGCAAAAGATTAAAAAAAAGGTACAGGAAAACATCCTAATAGTGGCTCCAGCTGGGGATGTATGCCTCTTGCAGGCATATGAAGGTTCCAGATCTCTAAGACAAAGAAGACCACCTGCTGGAAAAGGAAACTAAATTAAAACAAAAAAAACATAGAAATAAAACATTTACAAACTTGTGGCAGAAAAGAGCTCAACTATGCCATTATTTACTAATTTGAGGAAGTCAAATGAGTCCTAATGGTCTAAAACAATCACAAAATTTCTGATCTAGTTTTCCTCTATCATAGAAAAAAATTTCTACTCCATGGCTTGGAAAGAAAATGAAACATTCTTTGTCATTTGTCTGATCTGATTGATTACTAGGTACCATTTTCTCATCAAAAAGAAAATTAGCATGCTTAGCATTAGAGCTTAGAAGAAAATCAGATAGATATTATAGATGTAAAATATATGGTATTGGAATGTTACATTCCTCAGACAAAGAGAAATCATAATAAATGCAACCCTCATCATTCTCTATCCCAATGCCACATCTTGGGGAACACCATCCAGCTGAGAAAAGAACTCATATTCTACCATGTAGCTAGAGTCATTGTTGGATTTACTTACATTAATTGTTTAAATATCAAAGGAAAAATCATCCTACTAAACTTCATTCAAATATTGAAGACATTCATCATTGGGACATGTTCTAGCCAACTCTCCGAAGGATAGGAAACAACTATTTGAGAAACAACAAAGGTAGGCTAATCATTAACATTAGGAATCATCTGCAAAGTATTTTTACCTTTTGTAAGAGGAGACATATCAGGATAAGAAAAAGAACAAGATTCAACATTACCAGTATCAAAACATGGAAACTCCATGTCATAATCCATATTCCATTCTTCAAAACGACTATCATTCTGAATCTTGTCTATGGTTTGCATATCCATATCATAATTCTCTAAAGAATTTACTAGAAGATTATCATCTTTATACAAACCACTATCCTATCTACTTGAAAGAGGACACATATCAACACATTCATCATATAATAACATATGTTGAGTAACTGAAAGTTCATCATGAAATGGTTCAATGAAAGATCTAGAATCTGAAAAAGATTCATAATCAACACAACTATCCTAGTCAGTACTCAACATCATATTAAGAATTTATTCATCTTATGGAACTGAACAAATAATGATGCACTCATCATCTGAAAGGTCATATTCAATCTTGTTATAGCCTAGTGAGACAAAAGTACAAGGAAAATAATAAATATAAGTATCAAAATTATGACCATTTGATAAACATTCCTTGTCAAATTGAATCTGTGTGGGGTGTAGGAATTTCGAGCTATCCTACTCTAAAAAATTTAGATGTTCATAAGACAACAACTCTGCAATTTTTTCACTATGAAGTGAACCATTATAATCACACACACTCACGTCTGATATACAATCACAATCAGCATCTTCATTTATCAAATAAATATCATCCTACTAACTACACACATCCTCTATTTCATATTGAGAAGGATCATTACTTTCATGAACACAAGAAATAGCATCCATACTAGACACGTCCCTATTATCTTGGTTTTGCTCATTCTCAATAACATCACTACTAGGTACAAGCTCATTTGAAACCACAAGTTTAGGATCCTCAATATCAAAAACTTGGTTTGAAATTTTAGGATTGAGCTCACTCTCATCAAAATAATTATCACAGCAACTTACCTCTTCACCAGAATGATCCTCTTGTTCTTTGCATATTTTCTCCTTAGTCTGAGATGAGACATTTGCACTATTATGCTGAGGAAAAGAAGAAACTATAGTTTCAGTAGGAATACTGTCAACTATAAGCTCATTTTAAAAATCTTGATGTTCACTATCTTCATCATCAACATGAGTATAGTTAGCATGTGATGCAGATTACTTAATTGATTCTATCCTCTTCCTGGTATGTTGAATGCGTTCTTCCATCAAGGAGGCTAGCTAATGAATTGATTTAGGAACACAAAGTCCCAAAAATAAACCAATATATATATAGACTCTTAAAAATCCCTAACATCTCTCATAATTTCATCAGGTATGCCTTAGAAAACCTTTTATAAAACTCCCATATTGATTCATCTTTCCTCTTTACTACTATTTGTCTTAAAAAACTTATAGCTTCCTCCTCAACCCTCTTAGGTTGTTCCTCAGCATCATTTATTGCTATTTGGTTCAACAATTGCCATTTTAATTTATCAAGCCTGATCATCTTTTGTCTTATCATATCTTCATTTTATTTTTTAAGCCTCTCATGTTGTAACCCCACAATGACTTGATTTTGAAACAATTGGTCTTCTTTATCATCCTCATCATCTGAATCTGGCAAAGGTTCTTCAGAACTGGATGCAAAAATATCACTACTCTCCTTTATGTCACCATATTGCTCAATAAAATAATCTTCTAGTGCATCCATAGAGCCAATTGAACCATGAGGTAATTTTTTGAACCAATCCCTACCACCCTCAATTAGAGATACAACAAAAAGTTTCATTTGTACATTCTCATGTGTGATATTACATGACCATCTATTAAGTCAACAAACTTGTCTATATGTTCCTTAGTTGATTTCTCACCCATGCCAGTGAACTTAGGCAAGCAATCCTTGACTATTGATGGAATAGGATTTGGGTAACCAGGAATGCTATTTAAATTTATTGCCCCACATAAACTACCTATCTTGTACATTTGGGACATCTTATTAGGCAGGATAATTACAAACTCTCTCTCTCTCTCTCTCTCTTCCCTTTCAACTAGTTCTGACCACTTCATAGGGAAAATTTTAAAAAAATTGATTTTTATCTAGAACAAAAGAATTCATCCAATGAAAATAAAAATACCTGGATGTGATGAAGATGCTGTAAAATATTTTGTAGAGTTGCCACCTCTTTACAGAGGAAAAATATAAATCAATTGAGAACCTTTTTCAACTCTGCCCTTCTTCAAATCAACAACTTGCAAAAAATCCCAATACAGTGTCCCTTATTGATTCCTCTCTTGACTATGCTCATAGTCACAAGATTCCTATTATCTGCTCCCTCTTCACTGCGAGTCCACCTCTTCTTTGTATTCTTTCTTCAAATATGCACACTGGTGTAAATCAGAACTCAGAGTTGCCACTCACCACATGTGAGATAATATTTGTATCACTTTCAGAACTATGAATTTCATTCAATATACAATGATAGAAAAGAATAACATCTACACACTCTTAAAATCATGAGTAATATCACTTTGAAAACCATGACTCTATGACTAGACTCTGGGATTGACTTAGTAAGGCATGGAAACAACTCACTTAAACTCACTAATCACTTTTTATTCTTTCCCCAGCAGAGTTCCCATCTATTTGGTGTTTAAAACTCTTATGCTATCTAAAGCCACCAATATGCCTTGAGACTAATGTTAGGAGTGGTTAGCTACAAGTATGAAATGTCTACAAGACAACTGGACCAACTATAGGGACAAGAGTACCCTCTGCACTTCTAGCTCTGCAAAACCAAGGTGGGTCCACCCAATCAAGACTAAACTCACCTCTTTATAACAAATTTTACCTATGGATTATGAAAAATATATTGATGGTAAGAAATTACTAAATGCAAACCTAGCATTCATTGACTCTTCACTACCATGGGTGGAATAAGAAGAACAACTGTAACTGTAAAGAACTTGTAAATGAGTTTTATATAAAGTTTAGGGACATAACATAGCCAAACCATTCAGATATGTACCTCAACATAAATACTAATTCTAGATCACTGCCTTATCCATTGGGATAAATCTTAAATACAATACTGAATGTGAAACACCTTATAGGAAAATATTCAAAGCCATGAACATAAGAATTCTCAAAATCACACACTACAAGATCCTCTAATAGATATCCAAAAAAAATCAATGTAATGTCCAAAGGAATTAGTTTGACCTAAAATCAAATACCTAAGGAACACACATATGCATAAGCATGACTTATACAATAAGTCAGATGACTTACAACTTAGTGAATAACACAAAGGAAAGACTTTATTCTAAAAAAACAAATATTAAGTATGATGAAATTGATTCCCGAATAAGTATGACAAGGAGATATGTAATATGTAAAATATGAAAAATATGAAATAGCTTTCAATCTTGTATTGACACAATCTGAAATTACATTTGCTATATCCTAGACTGGAAACAAAATATAAGCCTAATGCTCTTCAATATTTTTCCCAATTCTCTAGCCCCTTCTCAATGGTCTTGAAAATTCCTTTATATAATAGAAATGAGACAAGAATCAAACCATTTTAGGGTTAGGGTTGCAACCATCAATGCAAATATTCAATTCTTTAATTAAGATGAAACCCTATATTCTTCTCTTTCCCCTATGAAAATCAGATAAGAAAATAACAGTCATGCTCCTTGGTCATGAAAATAGTACTTTGAGGTCAAAGAAAATTGAAGGCATGACACTAAGAATTGCTCTCATAAATGAAGAAAAGGCCAGATGGCTCCATGCATTTATCCTCTGATATTAAACCTTTATATGTCGAGTCTAGAAATAAATGCAGCTTAGCATATCAAATTTGTATCCTCTAGCCTTTAACAGGTGTGCATACATGACCTAAAAGATCAGATCAAAGAATTTATGTTATTTGCAAAAAAAAAAACTAACTAGCATGAAAACCTTTTGAGATTCTGGTATAATGGCTATAGGTGGCACCAAAAAAAACATCAACGGTTGAGATTTGAAACCTTTACATTATTTAAAACGCAGACGTAGATCTTTCTAAGGTACATGGGTACAAAAAAATTGTGACTTTGCTAAGTGTGACTCTGTCACTCACTTGACATCATTTTTAGTAACTTCTACAAACCCTTGTGAGTTCGCAACACTAACCACTAACTATTAGTCTCACACTCACAACTTATAGCCATTATCATCCTTAACCACCATGAGCTTGCAAACAATACTTGTCACACACTCGCTAGCACTTTTTCCTCTTTGACCAGATGACCTAGAAATCCATGTGGAACCTCTCTATTGGGCCCTAGAACCACCTATACCTCACCCCATCTATGTAGGCCCCACACTTCTTACCTCTGACCTAGAACCGTGTCATAATTTTTTCCATCATGCGATGAATATGTTCCCTGCATCTTTCCTTCACGCGATGGTGAAACATCATTGGATCTTGATCTTCCTTTTACCATCATCACTTGTGTTAATGTCTATGCCATGTGGCACAACCTGAATTGCTAGACTTCTACCACCTCAACAACGTACCTAGCGCTGCTACCTGTCAATGTACCATATGTTAGCACCCGCTCCATTGCATGATCTGAGTGGACGTCTAGTGACTAGGATTGCGCCATGGCGCTCTATTGATACCTATCATTTCCTTGACCACATCACCCGAGTAATCTTTGACACAGGCCCACCAAAACATCCTTCTTATCTGCCAACTGGTGACCCACATCATCGTCTGTCCACCAAGCCCTCCGCCAAAAAGGCGTGTTCCTTTTAGGCACTTAACCATTGAGTACTGGTATATAAAATATATATAAACCTTCCTTCGCATCATCAATCTGGGATACATGACTTAGAGAATTTTTGTACCCAAAAGACCAGTGAAGGCATCCCAACTATTTTGACTGAAATGACTCCATAAAGGCAAGCAAAAGGAAACAAAACATGAATTCCACATTCCTCTAGAACCTTTACTCACAAAAAAAGAACCTGAAGCCCTCTAAAACTACAAGAAAACCACCATTGGAGCTCAGCAAAAAGCTTAATAAATGGTTCAGGAAAATGTCCTAACAGGGCCCATGGAAAGAAATATGGTATTCCAAGTATTAGATCTTAATCTATCATATAATATTCTCTTGGGGAGACCTTGGATACACGATATGTCAGCCGTACCTTCAAATTTACATCAATTCTTGAATTTTCCTTATAATGGAGAAGAGATCACAATTCCAATAGACACAAGTTATTTCCAATCATGTAACAATGTCCATCAATCAAATGAAAGAATGGTTCCACATAACAGGGAAGCTACAAAAGAATAACCACCAGAAAGTTCAACAACAACTATGCTAGGAGACATTAAAAAGAAACTAAAGTTTCAAGCTAATGGGATTGGTGAGTACAAGGTCGATCAACTAATTTCAGTAACAACATTACCTCTCTCACCAAGATCAGAAGGGAGACCCTCATAGACTACAATGGAAGAATATCCTAAACCGCAAACTATCTATAATGAAACTTTTGTAAGAGGCAAGTGAGTAAGAGAGGAAAATAAAGACAATGAGGTATTCAAATGGATATACAAGGATAAGAATTAATCTCATCAAGATATTAAAAATTTTCAAATCAAAACTCAACAATATGGACATGGTCTTTGTATCATGCAAGAGATGGGATATCAAAGACAAGGATCCCTAGGAAAGAATAAAGAAGGTATTCTTGAGCCAATTTTTACACAATTCAGAGATCCCAAAGATAAAACATGCATAGGGTATAGAGAGGAAACATAAATCCCACTCATTAAACATTGACCAATTTTTGATAAGTAACATGAAGAATCTAAAGAGGAAATTGAAATTGTACCTCTCTCATATGAATGGTTGTTACATACATATGAAGATAATACTGATTATCAAGGAAAAGTCTACATTCCACATTTTTGGGGAATCAGGAAACTAATAATGGTGAAGAAACATCCATACAACAACCAAATGTTCAAACACTTGAGGATAACCAAAATTATTCTCAAGGAAATCAGTCCGATGCAGAAGCTCATGAACAAGAAAATCATCATCCTAACTGGGCAAAACTAGTAACAATTACTCATGTTCTAGACTTGCCACATTATACTGACACAAATTATACTGAATATGAATGGGATACATTCTCTAATGCCACTATGGATATCAAAATAGATGTGATTTGTCAATATTCCCCTCAACGTGAAAGAGGAGAAAGTTCTAACACTACCCACCTCCCAAAAATTGTGATAGAATTACCATGTGTGATACTACCTAGTATAATTTATGTAGACATAAGAGTATTAATAGAATTAGAAGAGATTCAAAGAATATTAGAAAGCACAAATCCCAAAAATATAATAAGGGAAAGAGAAGAGGGACAAAGCTCAGGTGTACGACCCTTTCAATTCGGTTCACATAATATTGATGATGACTCAAGTGAGAATAGTGAGATTCTTTACAATCTAAGCAATCTTCAGGACAACATTGTTATAGATCTCATTGATGCATTTGAGAGATATGGACACAATTTAATCATGACTCTTGAAACAATTGAAACTATCCCTAATGATAATTTGCAACCAATCCACCCTGAACTTATTGACTTGACCTTATCTGAACCTCTAGATATACCCATGTTCCCCAATGAGCATGTCATAGCTTGTTATCTAATATGGTAGAAACTATAACACCTTCCACTGGGGAATCTAACACAAGGGGGATATCATGTTTTCCAGTCACAAAATAAATAATAAAATAAATCAAATATTTGAGGGTGAAAACCATTATGTGGCAATCTCATATCAAAAAGAAGGAAAAACAAAGGATGTATCTAATAGTGAAAATCTCATCGAGACACTAGAGGATGGGAAACTTGATATTCTCCTAGACCACTCTCAGGAATAGTCTTTGGTGCTCATTGAATCTACTCAACCAATAAATGTTGGTATGGAAGAAAAGTTGCAAATCATACACATTGCCCAACCCTAATCTCCTTAATAGAAGCAATAATTTATACAAATTTTTGAAAAAAAAAGAAGATAAATTTTGCATGTTCTTATTATGATATGAGAGGGATAGATCCTAATATAATCATGCATCACTTTTTGATGACTCCAAGAGTAAAGCTTGTTAAAAAAAAGCTAAGGAAAACACACCCTCATATTGCACTATTGGTAAAAGAAGAACTAGAAAAGCTATTAAAAGCAGGGTTTATCAGAGCTATTGCATATGCAAAGTGGATATCTAATATTTTTCCTTTATCTAAACTAGATATGTCTATATACTATTACACTAAATTTCATGATGTAAACAAATCATTTTTCAAAAGAGGATTTCCCATTACTAAGTATAGATGTCATTGTGGATCTCACAATGGCCTACGAGATGCTATCACTAATGCATGGGTTCTTAGGTTACAATCAGATTAAAATTTCTCTAGAAGATCAATACAAAATAAATTTTACATGTCCTTGGGGTAATTTTTGTTGTAATGCAATGCCATTCGGACTCAAGAATGTAGGAGCAACATATCAACGAGAAATGACAACAATATTCCATGACATGATGCATAAGAACATGGAATACTATGTCGATAAGACACTAGGGAAATCTCACCATAGGAAAGATCATCTAGAAGAATTAGCTAAAATCTTGGACATAATGGAACAAATTAAGCTTAGATTAAACCCAAAGAAGTGTTCATTTGGTGCTACTTCGGGAAAGACTTTAGTATACATCATCTTGGCTAAAGGAATTGAGGTTTATCCAGAAAAGGTAAAAGCAATCATGGAAATGCCCCCACCCAAAAATATTAGCCAAGTATGATCATTGCAAGGTAAACTATAGTCAATCTAAACGTTCATTTCTCAATTGGCTGATAAAGAGAAACTATTTACCAATCTTATGCAAAAAGGTATCACAAATAAATGGGATGAAGCATGTGAGACATCATTCAAAAAACTAAAATAATACCTAGAAAATCCACTAATCCGGATTGCTCCAGTAGCAGGAAATCCATTACTATTATATGTTTCAGCAACTAACACTTCATTGGGGGCACTCTATACACACCAAGATGAAAATGGGAAGGAATGATAAATATATTACATCATAAAAACATTGGTGCAATATTAACTTAACTATACACCTATTAAAAAATATTTTCTGGTGGTCATGTTCACATCACAGAAGTTTAGACATTATATGATGGCACATTCAATCAAATTGGTGGCAAAAATTGATCCTCTGAAATATCTCCTTAACAAAGCAACCTTAATTGGGAGATTGGCTAGATGGGTAATGATACTCAGTGAATTTGACATAGAATATGTAAAAAGGAAAGTCATTAAAGGATAGATCATTGTAAACCATCTTGGTAAGGCACCACTACCAGCAAACAATCCATTAATAATTGAATTTACCTATGAATCAATCCTAATGTCATGACACACATATGGAAGATATATTTTGGTGGGTCATTTATAGAGCAAGGATCTGGAGTAGGTATAATGTTCATCTTACCTCAAGCCTACACAATACCTAAGGCATAAAAAATTCTATTCCCATGTACCAACAATGTTGTGGAGTATGGAGCATTAGTCAATGAACTAAAAATGGCATTGGAGTGGAAAATCATAGAATTACATATCTATGGTGATTATGAGTTGATTATAAACTAAATTAACAATGAGTATCAGACCAAATATGACAAACTTGTGCCATACAAAAAGATGGTAGATGATTTTAAAAAGTACTTCATTGGCTTAACATTTGCACAGATTCCTCAAGCAAACTATCAAGCAGTGGATATAATGACTAACTTAACATCTCTATTACAGCTATCACATAATCAAGCATATTATGAATTCCTAGTGGAAGAGTTGCCTTATCCTTCCTATAACTATCCTGGCTCTAAACTAGTGATGAGCCTCTTAAATGGCTATCTTTATAAGTGCTTTCTAATTTCTTTTCAGCATTTTATTTACAAAATAGAAACATGGAGTGATGGTTTTATATGCATATTTTATATGTGTAAAGACATTAAGTAGGAAAATGGATGATAGAAGAACATGGTATATTTGCTTGAAACTGATGGATAGAAATGATAGAATGCAGTAATTATATATGCTAATGAATGATTAGTTTCCTATACTATTTTTGTGGGTAGTTTCCTTCCTGTAGACATATGCCTTGCAAGAGTATTAATTAGAAATTAACACTTTCTTCCTAATATTATTGATGTGAATATGGTTGTATTGAAGGTTGTGTCCATTAATCATTTTGTAGGGATCAGTCATGGTGTGTTTTAAGATCAGCATAATGGTGCTGAAGAAGTCAAAACCAACCATTGCTACAATATGCCTTTGTGTTGAAGAAGTCAAGTAAGCGCTTGAGCTAGTTAAGGAATTAATACAAGATCTTCACATGAGGAACAAGTCAATATAGTTTTATGTTAAATGCAGCACGTAGATCTAGGACCCACAACGTACTATATTCTAGGAGGACTTATTCTTAATGACTTCTATTTTTGTTATGAGACATTATGTATCTGTAATGATCCTCATTAATGGAGTGATCTTAGATTTAGGGAGTAGTTATAGTTTTCCTTTAAATAAGATGACTGTTGTAAATCTTGAGAGCTAGTCAAGTTAGTTGATTTTTTAGAAATAGAAGCTTTTGTAGGTGTAATACTATTTTATATATCCAAGTGTATTTTCCATGAATGAATAGAATGCACATTTTGAGTTCAATTATTTTATCTTGATTGTGTTTCTATTCACTCATCCAAGGGGGCCCACTTGGTGAGTGAATTAGTTTGTTAGAGTAGGAATCATTTCCATGCTTATTTAAAAGTAAAGTAGAACTCTATTCCTACAACCACTAGTATCAGAACTAGTAGACTGTTCCTACAGCATAGGTGGGTAGAGTAATTCGTATCCATGATTACTTGTTTTCCTATAGTAAACACATTTGGTTTTTTTATCATATATTTACTGAAGCTCAATGCATTTGAATTTCATAGGATTAGTCATGAGGATTAAGAGAGTTTGAAGCATATACTTTGCACATGCCATTCCAAGTTCATGTCTCTAGTCGATAATTAAATGAGCTTGAATGATCTAATTAGCAACCATTTAGAGTTTCCAATCCTAAAATAAGCAGTCCAATGCTATGGGTTTCTGAGACAATTGTTTATCAAACCATTTTTGGTGTCATTGTCGGGGATGGTGTTAATTGAAACTTACCTTGGTGTTCATGTTCCCAATTTTCATAATTTAGGACTAAGTTTTAAGTAATCCTTTTATGCATAGAAGAAGAGACCATCTTGGGAGATTCCTTCCTCGTAATATCTAGGGGGACCATTTTATATTTTTTATCCTTAACCTAAGGAACCCCAAGTTGAGAGTGAAGAAGAAGAAGACTCATTTGAACATCCATTTGCTGATGCCCAAGGAGAGATATCTTCAGCATTATCCTCTGAAGGATTGTTATATTTAAATGAACGTTTTGCCGAACCTGAGTATTAGGAAAACCCATTCTCTCTTGTTATTTATTAGACAAGACAACTAGGTCCTCCTCCAAGGATGCCTCAGCCTACCTTTCCTTTCCCTATCCCTACCCAACATGGTAATCATAATCTTAAAAACATACCTGCCTCTACACTACCCAAATTTTATGGCCTTATTGTTGAAGACCCTAAAACCTTCCTTTTTTTATTTTGATATCCTCTATAGGAGTTATGATTACACATTTGATGCCCATAAGCTCAAATTGTTTCCATCTACTCTTAAGGAGGATACTTTAAGATTGTTCATGGGGTTGGGTGGAAATGCTATAGCGGATTGGGATGCAATGAGCAATATGTTCCTTTATAAATATAAAGAGTATTGTAGGGGTTGTGATTTTAAGGGAGATAACATTTTCAAAATGTCACAAAAGGAGGATGAGACCTTGGAGGACTATGTATCAAGGTTTATGTTTAACTTGTAGTGCAATTCACAACATCAATTGAATGAGGAGTCACAAAAACATCTTTTCCTAAAATGTGTAAATGATGGAAGTATCGAGGCTTAGACCTTATGGCGGGTGGAGACATCACTCAAAAGAACTGGGATAATATAAGGAATATGTGTGTGAAATATTCAAGGGCTACTATGAAAAAAGGAAGAGTACTCAAAGATTTAACTCATTAGTCCAATGGTCCAGGAGTATCTAAGATGGAGTTGTCCAATCTTCTATCTGATTTCAAAAGGACATCATCAATGATGTTTCCACTCAATTGGAAAGCATGCAAGAAATAAGGAAGAAGGAAGACAAAGAAGCTATTTTGGCTAAATTCTGCTCTCACTCCAGAGAAAAGAAAAGGAACTATAAATGCAAAATAGTTGTATCTATGGACACTAATTCAATGCCCACCAAATTTAAAGCTATAGATGAGGAGAATGGAGAGGTTTTCTATGTTTCTCAAAGGTGACCACGGGATCAATGACAAGGTATGCCTCAAGAACCCTTGAATAATTTTGGTTACAGTAATAGAAGTCAATGAAAAACCCAAAACCCTCAAAGTTATGGCCCTCAAGGATAGAATATGAATTATAATTGGTGTAACTAACAACCACAATATAACCAAACCTATCAGTAACAACCTTGATTTAACCTATACCAATAATAGTTTAACCAATATATGCAACCACAAAATAATAACCAATGGAAACCACATGGTAACTGGAAACATCAATCTTAGTGGGCCGCAATCAGTCTAATCAACACCAAGCTATTATGCCTCCACCTCAGCAGCAACCTATTATGCCTCCACCTCCTACAGCCAATAATAATCCTCAAAAGTCAATGCAACTATCGACACAACCAACTCCAAATCCTAATAACAAGAAGCAACCTTATTCCTTATAAGTGAATGATATTCACTTAAGATTAGGAACTACATTACCTGTACCTAAGGAACCTATAATAACTAAAGTTCCTAATACTAAGGAAATACATGAGAACTGAACCACTGCTACTCCACCTATTCTGCAATCTACCCAAGTTTTGAAAAATTCACCTTATCCACAGAGATTGGTTCAATCAGTACCCTCAAAAAAAAATCCTATTGCAGCTGATTTCATTGACCAACTTAAGCAAATGAATATTAAAATACCTTTTTTTTTATGCTCTCAAAGAAGTCCCAATTTATAATAATGCAATCATGGAAGCGTGTATCAAGCAACCTTGTAGAAAGAAGAAATACCCTGACACTGTCCATGTCCTTGGTAAACTTTTTGATCTCATACTAAATAAAATTTTAATGCCTAAATAATCTGATCCAGGAAGTCTAGTGGATACCATTCATATCAATGGTATACAAATATAGAATGTCTTGATTGATTTAGGAGTATCTATTAATGTAATGACTATGAAATTTTTGTTGAGACTTAGCATCATTGGTTTAAGGGAAACACCTACAATACTCTAGTTAGTTGATAATTCCACTGTTAAGTGGGATGGCATGATAGAAGACATCATTGTGATGCTTGATTCCTTGGATTACCCCTCAGATTTCATAATCATGTCCCCCAAAGACACTCTAGGAGGATATCAATTAATCTTAGGAAGACCTTGGTTAGCCACTGCAGATGTTTGCATTTCATGTTGCTCAGGAAAAATGACCATATCTGATGGAATAAGTACCAAGAATATAACTCTATATTCTCCATCCCAACCCCAAGTTGAACTTGACCAAGTTATCTAGACAGATTTAGGTGATGCTACCCTTGAAGAAAATTTAGTGTAACGACTCATGTTTATTGTAAGAGATCCATTTATGGTCTCACAAGAGGAAGATGACATACTAGTGGGAATTCTCACCAGTCAGAATTGCTCTGACCCATCATCTTTTCATGACCCTAATTTTTCACTCCAAACCATAATAACCAACAAAAGCTCCCCGAAGCTTCCTGTAGCACCTGATTACCTTCATACCTTGTTACCACATGAGATAAGGTTGTTGGATTTGACAAACGCAAATCCTCTCAAGACCACCTGCATGCATGACTGTCACATAAACAGAAGCAAAAGACAGAAGATAGAAGAAATAGCTATGGTGGCCAAAAGGCCAGAGACATGAAATCCATATTGCAAGAATCAAACTTTTATTAACAACAATAATGAATTACAATCTCCTTGATAAATACAAAGCGGTGATTCCTTATAAAGGATACCGAAACCCTAAAAGGGAAACTCTAAGAAATAGAAACTTGCCTAAGTATAACTTAAGCAAAGAGTAGATAGACTAATAATTAACTGATTTAATT
>MU224431.1:1180953-1195545 GCA_018584345.1 Thuja plicata | reverse complement strand
TTATTAGCTATACTAGACTACTCTAACACCCCCCCTTAAGTGTAACTTAGGGAGAAGCAAAATAGTTAAACTACTGCAGAAAGAAGGAAAGATGGGTCCCGACAACAAGGCCTGATCAGGTACCCAAAACAAGAAAGAAAACTAGATGAAGGAAACTAAGCCTTCAATCTAGGGAAAGTCCCAGAGAGAGGAACAAGAATGAGAAAGAAGCATCCCCGATGCAAGGAACTGTAAACTCTGTCAGGAGAAACTGCTGGAACTCCCACTGAAGTGCATGACCAGGTAGAGAAGACAATGTCTGAAGAGCTGATCAATCAAACCAGGAAGCAATAGAACCAACAGGTGGACCCCCCATAATGTTGAACTGGGAGAGGTGACAGGAACACTGAAATGCATGCCAAAAAACATCTGCAGAAGAAGAACCAGGAACACCAACAGTGCAACAGAAGTACACACATAGGATAAAGGGCGGTTTCATCAACACACAAAATGGGCTAATGTCATGGAAGGTACGCTCACTTGACAAAGGTGGATGCGCCTAAAATGGCATAAGCATCATAACCCCCCATGGCACTTTATAACAGAGTGCGAGTATAACAACCATACAAGGTGCTTGAAATCCCAGAAATGCAGAAGAAGGCACTTTATCTCAGTGTGTTTACAGAACAAAAATGCATCAGAAGAGAATACAAGCTCAGAAGTCAGAAAGAAGAGTGAACCAGAAGTACAGTAGAAGAGATCCCAGGACCTATAAACCCAAGCAATCCACCAGAGTGCATAAACTGCCAAACTTGGAGGAGAGAAAACCTAGAGAAGAATCTAGAAAAAATACCCCTGCCACTGAATAGTGCACTGAACCAGCTTTTTGACGATATCTCATTTGCCAAAAAAGGGGTCCGAAAGAGCCAGATATGACTCCCGGAAGGCAAAAAAAGATATCAGACTTCAATAGAAAAAATGCTATTAAAACGGTAGAACCCAAAACCCTAACCTCCATCATCAGAAAGTTCTCAGAAAGAGCTTTTCGATGGTATATGGAAGTCAGAAAAAGACCCCCGGATGCTCAAGATAGAGCGAAAAATGTCTAGATAGGTCAAAAGAGCCCCAAAAGGCAAAAACTAAGCCCCTGGGGATAAAAAATTTGGGCCCCTGGGTGCATGGCGCGCTCAGGGCCTAAAAACTGAGCACCTGGTCATCAATATGACCGCCCGCTAGTGCTAAAGGGCCCGCGGGGCGAACAAAAAAGCCCGCCACCGGCAGAGCGGTGGTCGGGCGGCAGTGTCGGTTGTGGGCACCGGGGCGGAGCGGGTAGACAAGCGGCGGGGGCCGCAGAGCAAAATGGTGGTTGGAGGAGGGCGGAGCCCAGGCGGCTGAGACCAGAGTGATAGCGGTGGCCGCGGAGCACCTGCGAGCGGCGATGGGAGGCGGCGCGGGCCGCGGGAGGAGGAGCAGGGAGGGTGGCGGCCGGGCGCTGGCCGACGGCGGTGGTGCGTGGTGGCACCATTCCTTTTACACTATGTGCGTAATAAAAAATGCCAAAAACATAATTTTTTTAATGTTTTGCCTCAGAAAACGTGCCTGTACGACCCTTAGGAGGCCAAAAACTTCTCCTAGAGGCTCCGGTGTCCAAATCGGATGTGCTTTATATGGATTCTAGGGTTTTTGGGCCTTCTGGACGCAACCGTGAGGTTAGTTTTGGTCCAAAGTGCCCCAAAAAATAGAGACCCCCCAGAATCAAATGAAAAATGCTAGAAAAAGACTGGCGAACTTCAAACCCTCACTTTCTTCAACAGAGAACGAACAACCGGCAGCAGGAGAGCTCTGATACCATGTTGGATTTGACAAACGCAAATCCTCCCAAGACCACCTGCTTGCATGACTATCACATAAACAAAAGAAAAAGATAGAAGATAGAAGAAACAGCTATGGCGGCCAAAAGGCCAGAGACATGAAATCCATGTTGCAAGAATCAAACTTCTATTAACAACGATAATGAATTACAATCTCCTTGAGAAATACAAAGCGGTGATTCCTTATAAAGGATACCGAAACCCTAAAAGGGAAACTCTAAGAAATAGAAACTTGCCTAAGTATAACTTAAGCAAAGAGTACATAGACTAATAATTAACTGATTTAATTATTACCTATACTAGACTACTCTAATAAAGGTCACCCTCATTTGCAGAAATTATGATGCTGGATAAAGTAAAAAAGGTAGAAATTGCCTTAGGCAAAGAGTTGAATGTCAATTAGAAGCTCACAACATCTCAGATGACTAGTCTTCTCTAACTTTTGAGAGAAATTTAGCAAGCCTTTGCATGGGACTACACCGATATGAAGGGGTTAGATCAAAAGATTTGTACCCATAGGATTTGTTAGTGAACAGATTTGTCTTCCAATAAAACCTTCGAAATAACTCTTATTTTCCCAAACATGGAGACATAATAAGCCACTAACAATTGGGTCGCTTTGTAATGGGATTGTGCAAGTACCCTCTGAATTTTAATAAGGTATAGCTCCCTTATAAGATTTGCAATGAATCTTCAAAACTATAAACATGAATGCTTTTAATCAGAAAGCACGAAAGGCACACAAACATGTACCTATAAACACAGAATAGATGTGGAAGAAATAAACAACTGAAAACAAACAATAAATGGTACAAAGACCATTTATCTGAGATTTACATTACATAGAAAACAAAGGGAGAAAGACATATCAATCTTTCAAAGTACATGAATAACCAAGGCTCAAAGACTAAGTGATAACCATGCATGTAATAAAATAAGATAGAGTTACATTTAGAGAAAACCAAAATACCTCAAAGATTATTATTGATCAAGAAAAAGGTATCTAAAATCAAAGTTTTGGTATACTAATGTTTTCCCTCTCTGAACATACAAAAAGACAACATAGATCTGGCCGACCTCTATATACAAATCACTATTTGGAAATAAATTATCTCCTTTCCCCTGCATTACAAATTAAAACTAAAAAATCAAACTCCTCTGTCTATAGCCCAAATTCCCCAACCAAAGGTTGAAAAATCATACCCCTGCTCTGTCTTTCTATCTTCTCTTTATTGTCTTGTCGGATGATTCTTATTAGTTACAATAACTGATTATTTAAAGTCTTTTCAATAAAACATGTTTTCTTTTCCTGGGCTTAATGTTTTAAATACATTATATTTATAATAATAACAATGAACATGTTTATCATATCAAATTAAATATGCATTTATCCTTTGACAGGTGGCATATGCTGGTGATGAAGTGTTGTCATCATTTCGTGACTGTCATAGACAATTTGGACAATGCTCTACTCAGTCAGATCTAACTCACGAACCAAGAATAATTTCAAATATTTCTCTAGTGAGAATCGGGCAACGTAGGTTTTACCCAACATATTTGAAAATTAGCTCGATCCAACAGTGGAATTGCGAGTTATGCCCCCAGCAATATCACTGATTTTCTATGTTCAAAAAATTCACAGTTACGGATTCTAAAGATGGCATGTCTGAAAATATTTATGTGAAGACCATAACTGCAGCGTCAAATAAAATAGATCCCATTATGATTATGATTTTTTATTGATTGTATAGCACACGGTCACTTTAGATAATGATTCAGGTATTCATATATAAACATAATTCTGCTATCAATGAACATGGCAGGCACCATTATTTGTCAAGCTTGTTGAAAAATTTGTGATACTTTCTGCCTCTTACCCAAAACAAATATGTGAGACCACCTTTGTAGTGTTTGAATTCATATTTTTTAAATTGTTATGCACCTCTGAATCTATTCAAACTATGCAAAGCAGTTGAGATTATTGAACCTGCTTGAAATCTTGGACTCTTGTGAACCATGTTGAACTGAGAAACCTGTGAATTGCACCTCTGGACTGAACCTCTGAAATAGTTTGAACCTCTTTGCACCAATTTGAACTTAGTTTGAAAGGGTTCAATACTTAAAGCTTAATATATAAAATGTTCACTGAGCAAGGATTGACATGGAGGAGACCCAAATTTTAAAATTTTAAAATTAGGGTCTATATGCATGCTAACATGGGCTCTACAAGGGGACTACTTTTTATGAAAAAGCAGAGAACTCCAGCATCTTTGGTTAAAAAGATAAGTTCCTAGCACCATTGGGAAATAGAGTCAAAATAATAAGCATAGGGAGCTTCTTGCAATGAGGGCGGAGGGGAGCAGGGAAAACACCAAAACAAAACCCCTAAACTAAAAACAAGCCGGGAAAAAGCTACTAACATCCTACGCACACCAAAAAATTTATTTACAAGTGATAGGGAAAACAGCCCATAGCTTCAAGAATGTATCCAGCTTCCCATATGAAGCCATTAATGGGCTGATAAAAGTATGATCCACTGCAAAAAAATAATGCATGTCTTTGAAGCAGATACAAGCATAGAGTTGACATGCAAGAAAAATGGAGGTTTGTTGGAACAAAGAAACCATGACGCATCAACTGAACACCAAAGATCAACCTCCTATCATATACTTCTTGAGGGAACATAAGTATACAACACTGTATCGGCTGAATAATGATATAGATTTATCCTCATTATGCATGATTTCTTTAGAAGAGTGAATCAAATCTCTAAAAGGGCATCCCTTATACAATTTATGATGGTGACTGACATCAATTAAAGGCTTATCTTTACGAAATGTATGGATTCTAATTTCTAACTCATTAATCATCAATTCTTGATAAACAATAGGAAAAACACAAAAGAGATGTGTATCTTTACTGTCAGAAATAAAGGGCTCCATAGTTAAATCATTCTTTACCTTAACCATGCACTCATTCCTTTCACTATCTGATTCTTCTATGGGAGCACCAGCGCAAGGATTAAACTTTTCTCGGGTCTCCTCTCTTTCATTATTGTGCTCTTCAAATCTGTAATCAGCTGTATAAAGGGTATCTTTTGTGCACAAAGAAAGATTTTGGATAATTTTATCATCACATACTTGATCAGATATTTGATTTTCTATACTAACATAAGATATTTTAGTTTTTATGATATCCATTGATGCAACTTTAGCTTCTTCAAGAATAGACAAATTTTGAGCAAGCAAGTGATGCTCACTATTAGTCTTACTTTCAATGTCTTGCATAGTCTTGAGTAAAGAAGCATGAATTTTGTGAGGCTGGAATTGCATGCCACCATAGAAGCTTATCAAGAAATTAGTCTGTACTGATTGATTCACACTACCTTGCTGAGAATAAAAGTCATCATCATCAATATAGCTGACATTATTTTTGCATCCAAGATTCTTTTCTTCTGTACATTTTGGTTCTTGTATAGGAGATCTCCTCTTGATAAGGATAGCACCATAGAAGAAATTTAGAAATCCTACTTCCCTTGCCAAGTCTTTTGTAACTTCTCTGATTGGGTTATCTCTAAATGGTGGTATAAAGATAAAAATATCTAAGATATCTTCACTTCTTGCTGGAACCCAATCTTTTAAAACTTTTGGATATTTCTGAAATAGCTCGTGGTATTCATCTTCAATAGAGCCGCCAATCGCCATCCTCGGGGAGGTACCTTCACATTTTTGAGAAAAGAAAACACTGAGAATGTGATTCCTTTCCCCAGCAGAGTCGCCAAAAATTTGTTAGTGAACAAATTTGTCTTCCAATAAAACCTTCAAAATAACTCTTATTTTCCCAAACACAGAGACACAATAAGCCACTAACTGTTGGGTCGCTTTGCAATGGGATTGTGCAAGCGCCCTCTGAATTTTAATAAGGTACAACTCCCTTGTAAGATTTGCAATGAATCTTCTAAACTATAAACATGAATGATTTTAACAAGAAAGCATGAAAGGCACACAAACATCTACCTATAAACACAGAACAGATGTGGAAGAAACGAACAACTGAAAACAAATAATAAATGGCACAAAGACCATTTATCTGAGATTTACATTACATAGAAAACAAAGGGAGAAAGACATATCAATCTTTCCAAGTACATGAATAACCAAGGCTTAAAGACCAAGTGATAAGCATGCATGTAATTAAATAAGACAGAGTTACATTAAGAGAAAACCAAAATAACTCAAAGATTAATATTGATCAAGAAACAGGTATCTAAAATCAAATTTTGGTATACTAATGTTTTCCCTCTCTGAACATACAAAAAGACAACATAGATCTGGCCGACCTTTGTATACAAATCACTATCTAGGAATAAATTATCTCCTTTTTCTTGCATTACAAATTAAAAATAGAAAATCAAACTCCTCTGTCTGTAGCCCAAAGTCCCTAGCCAAAGTTTGAAAAATTAGACCCCTTCTCTGTCTTTCTATTCTCTCTTTATTGTCTTGTCGGATGATTCTTATTAGTTACAATAACTGATTCTTTAAATTCTTTTCAATAATACATGTTTTATTTTCCTGGGCTTAATGTTTTAAATACATTATAGCTATAATAATAAAAATGAACATGTTTATCATATCAAATTAAATATGCATTTATCCTTTGACAGGTGGCATATGCTGGTGATGAAGTGTTGTCATCATTTCGTGACTGTCATAGACAATTTGGACAATGCTCTACTCAGTTAGCTCTAACTCGCAAACCAGGAATAATCTCAAAGATCACTCTAGTGAGAATATGAAGAAGTAGGTTTTACCCAACATATTTGCAAATTAGCTCGATCCAACAGTGGAATTGCGAGTTGCGCCCCCCACAATATCATTGATTTTCTATGTTCAGAAAATTCACAGTTACGAATTATGAAGATGGCATGTCTGGAAATCTTTATGTGAAGACCATAACTGTAGCATCAAATAACATAGATCCCATTATGATTATGATTGTTTATTGATTGTATAGCACATGGTCACTTTAGATAATGATTCAGGTATTCATATATAAACTAAATTCTACTATCAATGAACATGGTAGTCACCATAATTTGTCAAGCTTGTTGAAAACTTTGTGATACTTTCTGCCTCTTACCCAAAACAAATATGTGAGACCACCTTTGTAGTGTTTGAATTCATATTTTTTAAATTTTTATACACCTCTGAATCTGTTCAAACTATGCAAACCAGTTGAGATTATTGAACCTTCTTGAAATCTTGAACTATTGTGAACCATGTTGAACTGAGAAACCTGTGAACTGCACCTCTGGACTGAACCTCTGAAATAGTTTGAACCTCTTTGAACCAATTTGAACTTAGTTCGAAGGGGTTCAATACTCAAAGCTTAATAGATAAAATTTTCACTAAGCAAGGATTGACATGGAGGAGACCCAAATTTTAAAAAGTTTAAATTAGGGTCTATATGCATGCTAAAAGGATTTACATAAGTCTTGACTCTAGACCAATTAGACAAGACCAAAGAATAATTACCACTACTCTGAGAGATATAGTGAAGACTGAGTTACAAAAACTCCTTAAAGATGACTTTATATATCCTATTTCTGATACCCAATGGGTTTCTCCTTTAGTAATTGTTCAAAAGAAAGGTAGGAAATACACTGTTTGTGTGGACTATGTTGGTGTTCAAATCAACCGATTAGATTTCCTATGGAATTTCCAATCCAATGCTTGGAAACCCAAGTGATTTGGCCAACTAACGAGTCACAACCAAGACAAGGTTGGAACTTCTGCAAATCTGGCTCTACAAAACCAAGACTAGTAGGCCTATACATTGACTTATCCCTCAAGTTACAAGTCTTTTTATAGTAGATAAGTAACACTTCAACCTTCTCTCTCAAGTATGGCAAGGAAATTGAAAGAAATCTAACTGAAAGAAATATATCATGAACTATAAATTGAAATACTTTAATTAATTGAAAGAATGTTTAGTAAATGTGTATGTAATTTGAATGAATAGATAGATAAGATATCAAAAAACTATAAACATTGAACTAAATAACTATAATCCAAATAAGCAAGAACGACTAGTGCCTTAATCAACTATGGGAAATAGAGTCACTATCATTCCAATCTTATGTTCAACCTCAGAGACAGTTTTAAAAGAAAACTTATCACTTCAAAGGTGTTATGGAATGTACATGCAACCTAAAACAAATTAAGAGATATTTCAAAATGGTAATACTTCTTAGATGACAGCCCAATTGACTGAGGTCTCAATCAATAGAATTTAACCATGCAAAATGAGAAAATCAATTGAAAATATAGATTATATTGAATCAAATCAAGAAGCATGCACATCAAACTATAACTTTGGAGAAGTTCTATGGGTTTATCCGAGGGACTAATTGTAAAATGATTAATGAAATAATTGCATATATGAATAAAAAAGACTTATCTTTATTGATTTTAAAGAAATAGTATATCCAGGTCCATGTTATAGTTGCTGATCCAGAACTATCCAAATATGTGAAATTGTATTATTATTGTATTATTTTCTCTTTACATTTTCCATTATGTATATATATGTGTTTGAGTGGCTTTCACACCTCTTTAGGGTGAAAAGACACAACTCTCATTACAAATTATTTTGGAAAAACAATAAACTAACTAAAAAATAACTACCTAACTTTCGGATTTGGCTTTGGTCAAAAATCCAAAACACCTCATGAAAAGCTAATATTTCTGCTAGAGATAGAAAATGTGATTTCCCGAACTGGGTCATTTTTTGATTTTTAAAATTTGACCATCTTTATCCTCTGTCAAAATCATCTTTTTAGCAGTTCTAAATTCCAGCATTTTCTAAAGGCTTTGATTAGTTAGTTTTATTTATTTGTGTCATAAATCTTCCTTCCTTTGATCCTTTTTAGTATGGAGGAAAATGATTCTTGATAATATATTGGGACTTCTAAATTATCAAAAATTAGGTTACCACTAGTGGCTCTTTCTGGGGACGTATGCTCCCTGTGAGCATAGTGAGATTCCAGCTATCTCTAGAGAAGCAGACCAAGTATCCACACTTAATCTAATGCAAAGTGACTTGGTTCTCATCTTTAATATTTATCTTTATACCAATAGCCTCATGAAGAAATTTCATAGGAACATTCAATTGGGTGGCCCTAGCCCCCCCCCCCAAAATAAACAATGCTTCTTGCCTCTATCGAACACATAATTTTGATTGTGTAATACTTTGGATCTCCCAAATACGATGCCACCACTCTGATGGACAACATTCATTTCTTTATTAACACGCTTTTAATTTTGTTTACCTTTAGAAAATTCAGTAGGTGTATTATAGTCCTTGCTAAATAGAATATCCCCATACATTTGATCAACCCTACAAGTAGCTATATTATGATCTTCTGCTTGGATTCCTTTACGTACACAATCTTCCCTATACTCAAGATGTTTCTTATCACAAAAATAATTTGGAGGTAACTCACATTTAGGAACTTCCTTCTTATAAAGAACTTGATCAGATAGAATACTTAGATAATTTTCAGAAATAATCTTCAACACATTCTCCTCATTATGTTTGTTTGATTCCATCTCATCTTCACATGTTTGATACAACTTCCTCTCATAGGATGAAATAATGCATGTCTCACTTTCTGGATACACTTCGCCTTACATATTTTGAGTTTCATCATCTTCAAAATTATCACTAGGCTCATTGTCTTTATCATGATGTTGATGGACTTGATTGCATATAAAGTATTCTTCAAATAATGGATTCAAGGATATAGAGAACTTGTGCATATCTCCATGAGATATTTCATCTGAAACTTCATCGTGTTCATGTTAGTTTTTTTTTCTTGCTAGGCCTCTGAAAGATAGTTGAAATCTTAAATAACTCTATGACCCCTTGATGTCTCTTGACACTATGAATCAAGCAAGGGAAAAAAACTAATTGATGAGGTTCTTGATAACACTATGGATACCTATTACCACCTCCTTCTTTTTTGAGATCCACTGACTCAGGCAGGTTTTACCTATGACTGATTACTGTCTTAATAGTATCTTTAGAGTGGATTGAACCTTATGTGCTGAATGCTCTATTTTAGATGGACATTTATATAAAAATACATATAACTATGATTATTCTGAGGATAAGCTTGGCAATCCAAATCAGTGTCTTAATGATAGCAGATAGCAACATGATCAAGAAATACATTCTTCTTTCCTTTTGTAACTCTTATGAATCTAGGAGGAATAATCTATTTGATTTTCTCTTTAAGAATTCAGCAAACTTCAACTATAACCCTTAGGAATACAATTCATTCTACACAAAATACTTTAAAATAATTGGTTTGAATAGTATTTGAATGTTTGTATAATGACTGATAATCAAATCATTTCCTAGACCAGTGCCTGTCCTTTGGGCTACAGAGTCATTAACTTAAAGTTCAGAGAAATAAATAAAAAACAAAATATTGTAAGGTGCGTTACAACTTACATACAATTCAGATAAAATGCCTTACAAATTATCCTGCCATCTCTATGATATTGTATCAAATCCTTAACTACTATTATGCTCTCTAAAACCACTTACAAAACTTAGTTCTTTCCTTGAAAGAAACTTCCAAGTGATTAGATAACTACCTTATAGCTAAAATGCTTGAAATTGCCTTACAAATTCAAACATAAAAGAGCATACACAACCATTAAAGAGACAACAATAAAGATAGAGTAAAATTGCACTATATTTTATTTATATGATCCTGCTTTAGTAAATAAAAATATTGAAAGCTTGAAAGACACAGACAGAAGTCTAGAAAAGTTGATTTTCTATATATTTCATCTCTTTTTACAATTACAACTTTGATCCTGTATATAGGCCCTTAACCATCTTGGAATCCTTTATTTTATGATGCAACAAGCCTTGGATGGTTTAAGGAACCTAACCCTAAAAAGTACATAAAATAAAAAAGAACATAATGAAGAAGCAGTGGGAGGACAAAAACAGAGGATGTAGATCTGATATTCTTTGTCCTATCTGGAATCTGGCACCTTTGTCTGACAGTGTTCAGGATAGATTCTGGTATTTGTAGAAACACTAAGTGACCACCATTACAGGATAACTTACACTTGTCTCCATAAATAGCTAACCTCCCAGTGCTCAATGATCAGGCGCCAGGTGTTCTCCCCTACTCTTCATCAAGAATTTCCTCTTCAATTTCAGGCTTCTTCTTCTTAGGCTTGGTCATCAGGTCCCATGCTGTCACCTCATCTTTAGTCGGCCACTTGTAGTCCTGAGTGCTTTGTACCTGTGCCTTTTTCCTTTCCCACCTGACATCAGTAATGCTCTTAACATCCATAAAAAATTTATTGATGTCAGTTTTAGCTCTGAAGGCCTCATCCAAAATCTTATTAAAGCCTTCAATATCTAAATCAGATCCTAAAATAAATGCCTCATTATTAGGCATCTTACTATCAAACTCATTCTTCTAGACCTCAAAGGCCTTTGTTTGATCATCTTCTCCTCTAAGGGAAGGAACAAATCTACTAAAATCTGAAGAAAACATGCTCAATTTAACCTCCACTTGGTTTAATTTTCCCTTGAAGAATGACAAGGCCATATTTACCCTTTTAGTTTCATCTCCTACCTCTGTCACCACCTCAAGTAAATCTAACTTTAGGGGCTGCAAAAAGGCAAGCCTCTCAAATAGTTGTACCCTAGGAGACCAATTAACAAAATAAGGGTTCAATATAGCAAGATACCCTGTTATCTTTGCATGTAGGGTAGGCAACTTATTATATGCATTGAGGATGACATCTATCTTATCCTTCAATACTTCAATCCTATGTTTCCAAATGCACCTAAATGCATTCAAGGCTACCTCATTTTTCTTCTCTTCCATGTCATCTTTTTTAACCACCTCCTCTAACTTTTCTTTCTCCTCAATTTGTAAAGGTGGTTGTGAAGGTACATACACCACTTAAGGCTTTGCCTCTAGTTGTTTTAGCAACTCAGCAATTGCTTTATCCTGTTGGTGTATCTTGATGTGGCACATTTCCCTATCTTTTTCCAAAGCACTGATCTCTTCTATCAAAATGCTACACTTATCAAAAAGTTCCTTGGTCTTGTCTTCATTTAAGTGTGCCTAGTGTGTCATAATATGGGATATCTCTAAATCCCTTATATTCTGCATAGACCAAACCATCTGATTACCCACCATATTCTATTGGATGTTCACTAACTGAGGTTTCTGATCTTTTGGGTAAAGGCTCCACATGGAAAAGGCCTGAGACTTTGGGCTATACCCAAAACCCTTTATCATGTCTCCCATTTTTACCTCACTTTCCATTTTCAAATCTGGCTGCTTCCTTATTTGATGAATTATGAAAGCTGAAGCTAAGTCCCAGCCCTCAGCAAGCAATATGCCACTTTTTATCACCATTTTCATTGCCTCATCTGGTGAGATATCCTCACTGTCAAGATCATATGATTGTAGGGCTAATAGAGCCTCATTTGTGATTTTCTCCTCACCATCAACTTTCAATTGAGCTCTTATCTCTTCCTTTTTATGTCATCTCAAAAAATATTTAAATTCATCAGTCGTGATGAAACCATCATCACTTAAGAATTTTTTCTGATGTAGTAATCTTTCATCAATACAAGACTTGAGAGGCAACTCAATGTTTTCCTCTACATCTAATTGTTTCTTCTTCCCCTGCTTGATCAATTTTCTTAGGTTATGATCATATAACCTATTTCCAGGAACCAAGGCACTTATTTTATCCTTTTTCTTTTCTTGCCTAACAATTGAAGGTTGTCCTATGTCAACTTTTTGCCTTTTGGCTGAAGGCTCCTCTACATCATCTGGTTGGGAGACCTCTGTTAGGTCAATGATATGGCTCTCTTCTCCCTGTAACTATGGTAGCTCTGCAACATCTTGTTGAGGCTGATCATATTGAGGTGGACGGGAATAATCACCATCACCATCACTTTCATATTCTGACTCTGAATGTTCAGGCTCCTGGGGTCCTTTTGTTAGAAGTATTAAAAGAATGAAAACAAGAACATGAAGTAATCCAAGAAAATAAAATGCAAGAAGGATTTTACCATAAGCCAAATGTGAGATAAATTTTTCAAGATCAATCACCAAGCACATGAGAAAATCCAAGAATCCAACAAAGAGCCAAGAGATTTTGGTAAGGGGAAAAGCAAATAAAAACACCTTTGTGAATAATAAGAATATGGAAAAAATCCTAAAGGATGAGAGCAATAAGATCAATACAATAATGAGACCAATGAGAGATTATGAGAAGAAATGAGAGAGAGGAGAAGATTATTAGGGCAAGTGTGTGAGAGGAATATCTTACGTAGAGATGAGTGGAGGAGTTTGCATGTAAAGCCCTTCTCCTATGAATGCCACATTCATATTGTGTGTGTGAGAAATGTGTGATTCCTCTTAAGGAGGAATATCTATTTTCCTTATTAAAGGAAATACAAAATAGTGACATGTCCTCCTACTTGGACTAGAGAAAAAATACAAATAAGGATACCTTGGTTTATCCTTTAATTACATATTTTCAACCAAGGAAAGATTATATTCTAACACCCCCCTTTAATCTTTACTTGGGGGATTTACATCAAGGGAATTAAACCCAAATTTTTACAATGAGAGTGAAATGTCTCTTTACAAAATCTGCAACTTGGTCTTCAATATAGGGAAGAGATTTGATTGTCCTGATCCAAGTCTAGATGTAAACTTCTTGAAGTAATAAGACATGTGAAGAGGAAGTGATTCCATAAGTGGGCCTTGAAGATTGACCTGAAACAAAGAAACATAGAAACACAAACCAATGAACCTATCCACAAGAAGAATATCATCTAATATTCAAGTTAGTGTAACTTTGAAACTATGATATTAGAAAATATGTTTAAGAAAATGCATGAGATATCATCAAATAAAGGAGCTAAAAATAAAATTAAGATACAACAAAAGGTCAAGGAACCAAAAAGAACAATCATCCTCTCATCTCAAAATAAATATGCTAATGCAGAAATGAGGCATGCATCAACATTGCATCAATCACATGGATATACACAATCCATTAATGAGTTACTGCAAGTCAATGGGTAGCTAATCCATAACCTGCATGACTTACAGTCTAAGCAATGAAGAATGCAAACTCATCACATTAGTAAGGTTGAAAAGAAGACCGAGGGAGAAGAAACCATAATCTGAGTATAACATATATCTCAAGAACCAATAAGTATTTGAATTGATTAGCCAATCATCACTACACTTATGAACCATAAGCAATGAACCATTAACGAGATGATAATTTAAACCAACATTAAGATTTACATAAAATTGAACTAAGGATTAAGAGAGAGAGAACCATGTACCATATACCTGCCAATCATATGAGAAATCAAACAAACTTCAAGAAGGATTTCAAGAAATCAATGGAACAAGTTGATAAACATCAACTGAAGTAAGTGCATCCACTGCATCTTACAAATGGAACAAGTTGATCAAGATGAACTGAAGTAAGTGCATCCATTGCATCTTACAGATGGAACAAGTTGATCAACATCAAATGAGTAAGTGCATCCATTGCATCTTACAGATGGAACAAGTTGATCAACATCAACTGAGTAAGTGCAACCATTGCATCTTACAGATGGAACAAGTTGATAAACATCAACTGAGTAAGTGCAATCATTG
>MU224431.1:1164417-1178801 GCA_018584345.1 Thuja plicata | reverse complement strand
ATAACAATAAGAGAAAATATGTTAGAACATTGAAATAGATAAATTTGAATATACAGATCTGAAAATATGATAGTTAGAGAAATGGATAAAAATGTATAAAAGATAAAACCCTTGCGGTTGCCTGACACAGGGAGAGATTAGATTTTATGCAAGCAAAATAAATCTGAATCAATGTTATAATGCTGAAGAATAAAATATGTAAATCTGCAAACTTGAAATAGAAATGAGGAAAAAAAACTTAGATCTAACGGCAAGCCATCCAGAACAATTTAGATTAAAAAAAATTTGATTTAAAAAAGATAGATTTGCAACAACAAAAAAAATGAGGTAAAACCTGCAAAACAAAAAAAAAATAGATCAACAAGAAGAGCTTTCTCTTTTGAATGACACCTTCCTACAAAACACTTAAACAAGGATTAGATAGCTCTGATACCATGTTAGAAGTATTAAAAGAATGAAAACAAGAACATGAAGTAATCCAAGAAAATGAAATGCAAGAAGGATTTTACCATAAGCCAAATGTGAGATAAAGTTTTCAAGATCAATCACCAAGCACATGAGAAAATCCAAGAATCCAACAAAGAGCCAAGAGATTTTGGTAAGGGTAAAAGCAAAGAAAAATGCCTGTGTGAATAATAAGAATATGGAAAAAATCCTAAAGGATGAGAGCAATAAGATCAATACAATAATGAGACCAATGAGAGATTGTGAGAAGAAATGAGAGAGAGGAGAAGATTATTAGGGCAAGTGTGTGAGAGGAATCTCTTAAGTAGATATGAGTGGAGGAGTTTGCATGTAACTCCCTTCTCCTATGAATCCCACATTCATATTGTGTGTGTGACAAATGTGCGATTCCTCTTAAGGAGGAATATATATTTTCCTTATTACAGGAAATACAAAATAGTGACATGTCCTCCTACTTAGACTAGAGGACAAATACAAATAAGGATACCTTGGTTTATCCTTTAATTACATATTTTCAACCAAAGAAAGATTATATTATAACACCTTTCTTATCTAGAACATTGTCAAGTTGCTCACAAAGCACATAGAAATTATCAATCATGGCTTTGATTGTATCAAAGTACGGAAAATCAGGATAAAAGCCTCCAAATGCTAACACATTTCTCTTGATTTGTGTCTGTAGATTTAGTAATTCTTGGATCCTCTCCCTTCTTGTCCTAATTTCATCTTCATCAAGAATATTTCTTGTTGCATCCTCTTCGATACACTCACAATAGACATTTGTATTAGGGATTGTGGGTGTATGCAGCCTTCTGACTCCTACCATATAACCTTCAGGATCAATGTATCTATATGAAGCTGCCCCCATTCTGCAACTCTCCAACCACTGGCTAATTGTATCAATGGCACCTTTTCCAATAGTGAAATTAAAAATTATGAATTGCCTAGGGGTTAAGATCCCTTTCCTGTGAGGTGCAAAATACTCATTATCTGTCAATAAAAGCTGCTAGATGAACTCCATGGAAACAACTCTTGATGGAACATGGTAGGGAAAGATATGTGGTGGATGCACACATCCATATACTCTGATCATGGTAAAATTCTCCTCAAGAAAGAAGCCTCCCCAGTTATGATCTCCCTCCCACTTGTCTACATAATCACAAGGCCTCAGTAGTTGGAGCACCTTGATTGGGAGTCTTGTCTTGCTGATGCCTATGCTCTGTATTATTGGATATACAACCCAATTCTCAAAAGCACAGTAATCACAATCCTTGGATGTATAGTTCCAAATCCTAACCCAGAACTGAATGGGATTAGGCTTATCCTTAAAAATCCTTTGAGGATCCAAATTTCTCACATCCATGATCCCGAAGTTGAAATGTAAAAGCAAGTGCATCAGGATGGAATAATGAAAGAACCTAGGTTCTTTCTCCTAGGATCCTTCATCTTCTTTTGGGTTGCTACAAAACCTTCATGCATCTCATCAATGATGTATAGTATGTAGTCATAACTAGTGCTATAATGCACCTCTTGTAAGTCCAGAACCATCATTAGAATCCTAGCATTAATCTTCTCAGCTCCTCCATCTCTCCCTAAAACTATACATAGGGCATAGGCAATATATTTGATATAGAAATGCAGGTCCTTTAAAATAGAGGGTGTTGTCCTAGGTATAGGAGTAAGATGATTCCTAACCTCCTTATGCATATGTTTCTACAATTGTGCCCTAGCAATTCCAGGCTTTAACCTATATCTCTCCTCTTGCTTAGTGAGATTAATTTTTGTGGACATGGTACTATAGAAGACAAAAGCTTGCAAGAATGAGTTTATGTTCAGGATAAGTAGGGTAGTGCAATAATTTTTCTTAATTGTCTTGGAAAAGACATCATAGTGACTGGAAATACCTAAGAACAAGTCTACATCTATATAAACATCAGGGACAATTAACCTAGCTAGACCACAGGTCCAAGGGTTTGACACTGGAATGGTCTTATCAGAATTTTTATAAAAGTAGTTGAAAAGAGAAAAACCTGTTGTTCTCAGAATGTCAGCATCCCTGATCTCACAGTAATCATCAGTAAGAACATTTGCATTTTCTCTTTTGTTTTGTGTAGAACCTGACAACAATTTGAGGAATTCATCAGAATAATTCCTTTTTCCTTTGGTATCATCCTCTATCTCATCGCTCCTCCCACTAGTAGAAGCTACACTAACTAATTTACTCATGTTTGGTTTGTTTCAATCCTCTTTTCTTTACTTATATTGAAACAAATCTTCTCCCAAGACTCACTTCTCTTCTCTGTGCACTGGTTCCAGCAATTTGAAACTTGACAATCAACTGAGTACTTTGCAACTTAGCTAATTTCTTCTCTTAATTCAGAAAACCTAGCACTTCTTCACTCTGTAAATCTGAATGCACGATAAGCTAAAAATGAAACTTCAATCAACTGTTTATGATAACTATTTCAAGTACATGGCTCATCATTTGAAAAATCATCAATTCTATATTCAATTCAGCGTGCTATGAAATTGATTGAAAACCTAGTTGTTGTTCATGAGTGTGAGAGGAAATCAAATTCATATATGTGTATCTTCAGAAAAAACTTATTAAATTTGAAGATGATGACATGTCTCAATGTGATTGGCTCTCTGTCATACATCTCAGCTACCCTTTTTATTGATCAATCGATATTCTAGATTTTCATTGGACGCCGAATGATTCATGTTGTCATGTCAGCAACTGCCGCCTTTTTTGAAAATTCATATTGAGCGACTATGTGACTGTGTATTATCTCCTTATCACTGACCCAACTTCATAACCCTCAATTATTCTAGAGACCAAGTGACTATGTTACTTTCTTTTCTTGGCTAACCATGGTTTATTTTTGGCAATCACGCGATTGAAGAAATCAAAGTTGCTGGATGTAAAAGTTAACTCACAATTTACTCAAAGACTCCGCGACTGACTGTTACCTTTATCTTTTACAATTATCTCCAAGTCACTAAATGTTACTTTTCTTTATAAGACCCCATGACAAACCTTAGTCTCCTAATCACTGAGTATAAATGTTTATTGACAAATCCTTTAGAGACTATGCGACAAACATTGGCTTTTGGTTTTAATTTAGAGACTACATGACAAACAAATATCTCCAAGTCATGAGCACGTTTACCCTTAATCCTTTTAGATTTAGAGACTTCGCAACAACAGTTTGATCTGTTCATCTTTGCATCCAGTGGCTCTGCTAAGTCATTGGTTATTTTTTAATACCTTTATATCAATTCAGAGACTACGCGACAACAAAGCACTTTATAACCTTAGTCTCTTAATCGCCAGATGACCTTTTCCTTTGGGAGACCATGCAACAAACCTGTTAATCCTTTCACCTTTGGACACGTGTCTCCTTCCATTACTTGTCTCTGAATCACTACATAAAAACTAACTTAGCATCTTAATCTAGCGACCACCCAATTGTGTCATATCTTTGACTACATGCGGTTAGTCATGAAGTCTCGGCATCATTTTCTTAACTGTCAAAACATTTGGAGACTACGCGACATGAAATTTATGCTACTTACTTATCTACAGGTCAATTCAGAGACCACATGACTGAAGCAATCACCAAGTCTCATAACATTTTACTAACTTCTAGCTTTTTCATGTGACCCCATGACTTATCTGTGGGCCCCTTTGCTAATTACTAACATGTTTCTCTATTTGGAGACTTCACGACTGAAGGGCTCCGCCAAGTCTCACAAAATAAAAAGAATATTATATTGTGTTGAGAGACATCCCAACAATAGTTAATCACCAAGTCTCATAATAAAAAGGAATTTGCTATTAGGATCACGTGACAAGGTGAGTATGGCTTAAAACACATGACTTAAGTTGTTTCAAAAAAGTAACATCAAAATAGAAATATGATGGACACATTAGGGTTTTTCTCATTTTGGCTTAGAGAAGGACCTAGGGTTTTGATGTCTTGCATTTTCACATGTATTTTGACCTGAAGACCCTAAAATTTTAATAGGGATATTACAAGGAACTGGGAGATTTATTGTTTTAGGAAAGAAAAGAGCAAGAGGATCACAAAAATTTGGCAAACAGACCAGAACCAGGAATACAACCAATAGTGGCTCTATTGAGGATTGACTAAACATAGTTTATGGGAAAGAACCATAGAATATCTAGTTGCAGACCCCACAAAAAATGAAGATGAGACCAACTAACCTAAAACATAAGGGAAACTTATTTACAGAATTTACAAACACAAAGGGAAAGTATTCACAATATGGTACATATTTATTTGTGTATTACTTTGGTCCTAAATTAAAGAAAGGCTTCAAGAATTTCCCATGCACAGGCAACTAAAATCTTCTAGAATCTTCTTCCTCCATATTTTTCAACAAATAAGAGTCTTTGCCAAAAAATTTGAAACAATGAAAGGTCCTAGCCATAAATACTCAAATATCTTGTGCTTACCTTTGTCTTCTGCCCTTGTATTCCATTGGAGAACTAAGTCACTAGCCTAGAAATTTCTCTCAGTAGGCCTTTTGTCAAAAAGGTACTTCATCTTCTGCTATAATTTTATGTTTTCTTTCTAACTATTTCTCCTTGCTTCATCCAATTCAATCAATTGTATCATTCTATCTTGCATATTGTCAGAGACATCTAAATATTCTTGCTGTATAAATTGGCATATTGGTAATAGATTTTTAATTGGAAACCTTGCTTGTAATCCATACACTAACTCAAATGGAGATTTACTAGTTTCCTTTTTAGTGTTATCCTATCTGCCCAAAGAGCTAATTTCAACTTTGTGTGTGATGTTCTCTTATTTTTTTCTAGAGTCCTTTTCAATATCTTCAATATACTCTTATTGCTAGACTTAGCTTGTCCACTAGCCTGTGGGTGATATGGGGATGAGTATGATATTGTAATCCCATATCTTTCATATAAAGTTGTCATTTCTTCTGATCTGAAACTCATGGCATTTTCCATCACTCATTTACTAGGTACACCAAATCTGGTTATAACATTCTCCATGAGAAACTCAGTAACCACCTTGATTGTTGCTTTCCTTGTAGGGATAGCTTCAATCCACTTAGTAAAGTAATCTATGACAACCAATATACAACTATGTCCACCACTAGATTTCTCCTAAAATTCACCAATAAAGTCAATCCCCCACATAGCGAAAGGAGCTTCAGTACTGACTGGGTTTAGTAACAGAGCACCTGCAAATTTTAATTTATTGGAAAACCTTTGACATGGTTCACACTTCTCAACATGTATATAAGTATCTTTGAACAAAGTAGGCCAATAATACCCTGCCCTTAAAATCTTATGGGCAGTAGTTTTAGTAGAAAAGTGACCTCCACATTCTCCTTCATGCATTTCAGTCAAAACTTTCTCATCTTGGTATTTGTCAAGGCATAATAATAGTACACCATTCTTGTCTTTCCAGAACAAATCACCTTGGATCAGAGTGTACCTTTGAGTTTGTAGTTTCAAAATCCTCTTCTGATTTTCAGACAAATGATCAGGACACCTAGCATTTTTGAGAAAGAATACAATATTAGTATAGTATGGTTGCCTTTCTATGCTAGTAATGGCTTGGTCATGTATTTCTGTCTGATTTAGCTATACTAAATCCAGGTTCTCTTTTGTCATGAGCTTTGCCAAGCCTTGTCCTCTTATGAATTTGGTGATATTGATATCAAGGTTGAATTCTTGAATTCTTATAATCCACTTACACCTCTTACTAGTTACCTCTAACTGTGTTAGGATATCCTTTACTGTTGAATGAGAAACATAGGCCCATACCTTAGCACAAACTAAATAGGGCCTGAAATATTTTATAGCCTTTACCAATGCATAAGCTTGTTTCTCCATTATTTCATAGTTAAGCTCTGCAACCTGCAAGGACTTACTGTAAAAATCTATGGGATACTCAAATCCTTGTTCATCCTTTTGAAGCAAAATAACAGCAATTGTATGGAATGATGCAAATGAAAACAAAGAGAAAGGCTTAGTATAATCTGGAGATTTCAAAAAATGGAGCCTCTTGTACTGATTTCTTTATTTTTTCAAATGCGTGTTAAGCTTCTTCATTCCAAACAAACTTGGCATCCTTTTTCAATAATTTGACAATGGGTTTCACTATTTCTGCAAAATTTACTATAAATCTTTTGACAAAGTTAATCTTTCCTAAGAAAGATTGCACACCTTTTAGGTTCTTTGGAGCAATTACCTTTTGAATTTCTTCTACTCTCTAAGGGTCTATTCTTACCCCTTCCCTAGACACTATATGTCCAAGTAACTTCCCCTCTTTGACGGAAAAATGACACTTCTTAGGATTTAATGAGATACCATATTCCAATGCTTTGTTAGAAATCTTACCCAAATGATCACAATAATCAATCGCCCTTTTGGAATATGCAGTTAAGTCATCTTGATAAATAACCATTAACAGATCAATGAATTCCTTGAAAGCAACATCTATAGCCCTCTGAAAAGTTGCCCCTACATTTATTAATCCAAAAGGCATTCTGATATACACCTAATTTCCCCATGGAGTAGTAAATGCAATTTTATACTGCTCTGTCTCTTTAACTAAGACCTGGTTATAACCTAAAAAATCATCCATCATTGATATCAACTCACAACCAATCACCTTGTGTAACATTGCTTCCATATTGGGTAATGAATAGTTATCTTTCAATGAAGCAATATTTAGATTCCTAAAATCCACACACAGTCTGATGTCACCATTTTTCTTTCTAACTGGCACTAAATTTGATACCCAAGTTGAATTTCTGATGGGCTAGATTATCCCAGCATCCTTGAGTTTCATCAACTCTTGTTGCATTTTAGGAGCCAACAAGGGGTTAATAGGCCTTTGTTTTTGCCTAAATGGTCTCACATCTGATTTCAATGGAATTTCATGTTGAAAAAGGTCTTCTCTATATGCTTTCAAGTCCTCATATGACCAAGCAAAGACATGTTTATATTTTCTCAATAATTTGATTAGATTTATTCTTATGTGAGAATCTAAACCTTTTCCAATATAAACTATTTGAGGACTACTTTCAAATCCTAAGTTTATTTCTTCTAAATCCTCAATATTGGCATTGCTTAGCTTTGATGAATCATTTTTCTGACTTATAAACAATGCTTCAAGCTCCACCAGACCCCTAGGAATCTGATTAGAACTTAATTGGAGAACTTCATTTCCACAGATGTAGTCTTTTACATCATCATGTTCTAGTAAGGAACTACAATCTATACTATGGTTCTCATAATGGTCTAAACATTGTATGAACCTCAAAATATCTTGATCATCCTAGAACACTTTCCAGTTGTATATGTTGTTCGAAACAATTGGTCTTGTTTTGACTTCTAGTATTGACACCCCATGTAAGGTCAAGTCATCAATTTTCAAAGCAACATTTGCTAGAAAATCAGCCATAATATTTTTTGACCTTTCTAACCAACTTATATCAAAGGCATCAAACATTTCAAGTTGATCCAAAATAGCATACTTGTACATTTTCAATCTATCATTTTTACAGTATATTTGGATCTGACTTGTGCTACCACTAACTCAGAATCACCATAAACCTTTAAACATTTTATACCATGTTTGATAGCAATTTCAAGTCCTAAGAATAAAGCCTCATATTCTGTTGTATTGTTTGTACATTCAAAGGCTAACAAAAAAGAGTACTTAAAAGTTGTACCTGATGGAGATATCAACAATACTCCTGCCCCTAATCCTTCTTTAGAGAAAACACCATCAAAGTACATCTTCCACAATCCATCTTCCTGCATGATTAAATCTTTGTTCAAAGGGTCAGCCTTTTGATCTTGACAATAAAATTCACTTTTTTGCATCCTAAAATTTTCCATGTCTATGACAATGCAATAGTTAACATTAGTGTCTTCAAATTTTCCTATCATGTGGGGAGTTCTACTCTCCCTTAAGACCTTGACATTTTCTCTAGCAATGTTGAAAGTAGCATATGATAAATCATTTTGTATACTACATCCCATTGAAGCACTCCATTTTCTTGATAGCAACATGCCATAATGCAGTGGTATATCAACCACAAGAACATTCATAGTCATGAACACATCAGGGCATACTGCTAATCTATAAGGTATAGCCTCAACGGTACCAATCATAGGGACGTCTCTAGAGTCCATAGCTCTGCATCTTCCATAAGGTGTATCAACTTGTAACCCCATTGCCCTCATGATTTCAACTGGCATAACTGTATTAGAGGCTCCTGAATCAATCATGCAATTTTTTAGCATCTTATCATTAATTATTAATGAAATAAAAAAATGGGTCAACAACTTTTGGGGAAGAAATTGCGTTCAAGAATATTTGAGGAATTTCAGATGTCAGCACCTCTGCTTCATTTTCCTTGGTATTCGGCCTCTTGGAAACATCTACTGGACTCTAAACCTTTATTGTGGGTACACTATTTAATAATTACATTACTTTTTCCTTGTGTTCTTTAATTCTCATCATTTCCAAAAATGGAACCTTAACTGTCATCTGGGACAAACATTGACCCATATCTACTGGAGTGTATCTCATATCTAAAAACTTTGATTTTTCAAAAGTGACATCATCTTCTTCATTGTGTTCTTTTAGAGCTAACTCTTTTAACTTTTTATTTTCTATCTTTTGAATAGGAACAATTTTTTTCTTGCCTTTTCACATCTTCCTCTTGTACAACATTTGGCTCTATGGTTTTAGTAATAATATTGACCTTATGTTTATTTATATTTTCTCTAGGTCCATCTTTTTTATGCACATATTTAGTGTCTGTTTTATTTTCCTTTATAAAGACACCTAATGGTTGGCTACCAGCACCACCTACCACCATGTTCCTCAAGTGGTAACTACTTCTATCCTTATTCACTAGCTCTGCAGTGATTCTATCCTTCTCTTCATCTGAAGCTTTCCTGATGAGTGGAACATCTTGATTGTCTTGGGTGTAACATCTTATATCATCATCAATTTCCTCAGTTTCACTATCAGATAAAATTTGTTGATGATGATTGTCCACCCTTCTTTGTGAAATGTAATAATCATGATTTTCCTCTTCATTTTATGAATCTATATCATGGCATGAATAGGTATTGGTCATACTATGATCACACTATTCACCATCATCATTCCCCTATTCTTTACTTACTCTTAATTCTAGAGAAACAATACAAAAATCAGGGCTATGAGGGGCCTCACATGCTTCACACCAAGTATCATCATTGCAAAAATGAACAAAATTTTTGTGAAGAGGGTCTCGAGTTCTGTTGTCTATTTTATCTTCCTTAAGTATAGTAACAGGCTTTCCATCCTTGAACTGAGTCCCATAAGGATGGTTTTGCATCCTATTCTGAGGATTGTAGGTAGCATTATAAGAGGGTCTATTGTTTTGGGGAGCTTTATATTATTTATACTTTGGTTGTTTCAAATTGCTCCTACTAAACCTTGAGTCATCCCTCCTATTCAATTTACCATATATTCTTCTATTCATTTCAATATTGACTTCTATTTTATAAGCATCAGTAAGATTTCTAGGGTTCTTGTCTCTAAGAGAATATCCCATTTTAGAATCAAAGGTGCTCAAATAAGTTGCTAAACATACCTCTTCATCCAGCCTTATCTTATGAAATAATTTGTGCATAGCTCTCTGAAATCTTGTATTAAACTCTATGACTTCATCATTATAGTTCTTTTTAATATTATTGAACTCATTCAATAAAAAGCCTTTATTTGTCTTGTCTTCATATTGATCTTTAAACAATTCAATCAAATCATCCATAGATACAATAGACCCATTAGATAGGCTTCTAAACCATTCTCTTGCATCTTCAACTAAGGACTGAACAAACAATTTCATCAATACATCCTCAGGAGTGATATTCAGATCATCAACAAAATAAATGAATTTTCTAAGATGTGTTTCACAAGATATAATATTATTACCTGTAAACTTAGGGAGTTTTTCTCCTATATCACCCACATCTTTAGGAAAAGCATTAGGATGTCCAGGTATACCAACAAAATTAAATTTTTTGTACCTTTCAGTGTGCAATGGTTTCCTTTGAAAGTTATCATCCTCCTTAGTAGTAGTGGCCCTTGTTTTAGAAGCAGTAACATTCTCTGGGCCAGCATAAGCATATTTTGAGGACTGTAAAAAATCTATCTTTTTCTTCATTTCAATTGTGGCAGCCTCCATCTGAGCCTTCTCTAACATTTTTTTCCATAGTTTCTTTTTCAATTCTTAATTTTTCCAAATCAATGTTCAACTTGGACATTTTCTCAGTCAAAGGCTTTTGAAACTTAGGGTCTTGATTCCTACTTTCACTAATCTTTTGCTTTACTTTATCCTTTTGTGAAATAGGAGCCTTATGAGTGACTGATATTTCTTGGTTACTCTGAGACTTCTCTGTATCTTTTATACTTTGATATTTTGAAGGCTTTCTTATGTTCTTATCAACATTCTTAGGGTCACTCTTTTTCTTTCTCATTTCTCTTTCTTTCTTCATTTGTTGAACCAGGGCTAGTTGTTTCAAAATGAACTTCTCTTCATTTGCCAGCATATCAGAAGGAGCATCTTCTGAATCTGAATTAGAAGTACTAGTCTCTTCTCTTTCACTTGAAGTAGAGGTGTCTGTGGGTGCTTCCAATACCCTTTCAGCCACTTCTTCATAATCTAAAGTATTTCCATCATGAGACTGCTGAATTGCATTTATTTCTCTCCTAAAATTGCCCTCTTTAGCTCTTGGAGGGGTCTCATCCATGGTAGCTAGATTTTTATTTTTCCTCCAAGACATCTCCATCCTTGAGGATGATGGAAGTCCATGATATAATACTTTCTCAGGATCTGTTCTCATCCTTGACCTAGTATTCATTATTGAAAGATATTCACTCAATTTGCACTAATTTCAGAGATTTTATTCTAGATTCGCCACCCAATAACTTGGGATAAATGAATACTTATCAAGGGATAATCTAAAAATATCCACCGGTATGATTTGTAAATTTTTTTAATCTTTAAAACACCAGAGACTTATGATTACTTGGAGTAGAGATATCCTAAAACTTCTCAACCAGAATTTATAATCTCTATTCCCCAGTGGAGTCGCCAATTTGTTAGTGTTTTTTCTTGCTAGGCCTCTGAAAGATAGTTGAAATCTTAAATAACTCTATGACACCTTGATGTCTCTTGACACTATGACTCAAGCAAGGGAAAAAACACTAATTTATGAGGTTCTTGATAACACTAGGGATACCTATTACCACCTCCTTCTTTTTTGAGATCCACTGACTCAGGCAGGTTTTACCTATGACTGATTACTGTCTTAACAGTATCTTTAGAGTGGATTGAACCTTATGTGTTGAATGCTCTATTTTAGATGGACATGTATATAGCAATACAGATAACTATGATTATTTTGAGGATAAACTTGGCAACCCAAATCAGTATCTTAATGATAGAAGACATCAACATGATCAAGAAATACATTCTTCTTTCCTTTTGTAACTCTTATGAATCTAGGAGGAATAACCTATTTGATTTTCTCTTTAAGAAATCAGAAAACTTCAACTGTAACCCTTAGGAATACAATTTTTTATACACAAAATACTTTAAAATAATTGGTTTGAATAGTATTTGAATGTTTGGATAATGACTGATAATCAAATCACTTCCTAGACTAGTGCCTGTCCTTTGGGCTATAGAGTCAATAACTTAAAGTTCAGAGAAATACATAAAAAAAAAATACTATAAGGTGCCTTACAACTTACATACAATTTAGATAAAATGCCTTAACTATTGTTATGCTCCCTAAAACCACTTACAAAACTTAGTTCTTTCCTTGAAATAAACTTGCAAGTAATTAGATAACTACCTTATAGCTAAAATGCTTGAAATTGCCTTACAAATTCAAACATAAAAGAGCATACGCAACCATTAAAGAGACAACAATAAAGATAGAGTAAAATTGCACTTTATTTTATTGATATGATCCTTCTTTAGTACATAAAAACCTTGAAAGCTTGAAAGACACAGATAGAAGTCTAGAAAAGTTGATTTTCTATATATTTCATCTCTTTTTAAAATTACAAATTTGATCCTATATATAGGCCCTTAACCATCTTGGAATCCTTTATTTTAGGATGTAACAAGCCTCGGATGGTTTAAGGAACCTAACCCTAAAAATTATAGAAAATACTAAAGAACGGAATGAAGAAGCGGTGGGAGGACAAAAATAGAGGATGTAGATATGATATTCTTTGTCCTATCTGGAATCTGGCGCCTTTGTCTGACAATGTTCAGGATAGATTATGGTGTTTGCAGCAAGACTAAGTGACTTCCATTACAGGCTAACTTACACTTATCTCCATAAATAGCTAACCTCCCTGTGCTCAATGATCAGGTGCCATGTGTTCTCCCCTACTCTTCATCAAGAATTTTCTCTTCAATTTCAAGCTTCTTCTTCTTAGGCTTGGTCATCAAGTCCCATGTTGTCACCTCATCTTTAGTCAGCCACTTGAAGTCCTGAGTGCTTTGTACCTGTGCCTTTTTCCTTTCCCACCTGACATCAGTAATGCTCTTAACATCCATAAAAAATTTATTGATGTCAGTTTCAGCTCTGAAAGCCTCATCCAAAATCTTATTAAAGCCTTCAATATCTAAATCAGATCCTAAAATAAATGCCTCATTATTAGGCATCTTAATGTCAAACTCATTCTTCCAAACCTCCAAGGCCTTTATCTGATCATCTTCTCCTCTAAGGGAAGGAACAAATCTATTGAAATCTGAAGAAAACATGCTCAATTTAACCTCCGCTTGGTTCAATTTTCCCTTGAAGAATGACAAGGTGACATTTACCCTTTTAATTTCATCCCCTACCTCTGTCACCACCTTAGGCAACTCTGACTTTAGGGGCTATAAAAAGGCAAGCCTCTCAAATATTTGTACCCTAGGAGACCAATTAACAAAATAAGGGTTCAATATAGCAAGATACCCTATTATCTCTACATGTAGGGTAGGAAAATTATTATATGCATTGATGATGACATCTATCTTATCCTTCAATACATCAATCCTATGTTGTAAAATGCACCTAAATGCATTCAAGGATACCTCATTTTTCTTCTCTCCCATGTCATCTTGATCAACCACCTCCTCTGACTTTGCTTTCTCCTCAATTTTCAAAGGTGGTTGTGAAGGTACATACACCACTTCAGGCTTTTCTTGTAGTTGTTTTAGCAACTCAGTAATTACTTTATCCTGTTGGTGTATCTTGATGTGGCACATTTCCCTATCTTTTTCCAAAGCACTGATCTCTTTTATCAAAATGCTACACTTATCAAAAAGTTGCTTGGTCTTGTATTCATTTAAGTGTGCCCAGGGTGTCGTAATCTAGGATATCTCTAAATCCCCTATATTCTGAACAGACCAAACCATCTGATTACCCACCATATTCTCTTAGCTATTCACTAACTAAGGTTTCTGATCTTTTGGGCAAAGGCTCCACATGGAAAAGGCTTGAGACTTTGGGCTATACCCAAAACCATTTATCATGTCTCCCATTTGTACCTCACTTGCCATTTTCAAATCTAGCTGCTTCCTTATTTGATGAATTATGAAAGCTGAAGCTAAGTCCCAGCCCTCAGCAAGCAATATGCCACTTTTTATCACCATTTGCCTAACCTCATCTGGTGAGATGTCCTCACTATCAGGATCATATGATTGTAGGGCCAATAGAGCCTCATTTGTGATTGTCTCCTCACCATCAACTTTCAATTGAGCTCTTATCTCTTCCTTTTTATGCCATCTCAAAAAATCTTTAAATTCATCAGTCTTGATGAAACCATCATCACTTAAGA
>MU224431.1:1127874-1164367 GCA_018584345.1 Thuja plicata | reverse complement strand
AAAAAATCTTTAAATTCATCAGTCTTGATGAAACCATCATCACTTAAGAACTTTTGCTGATGTAGTAATCTTTCATCAATACAAGACTTGAGAGGCAACTCAATGTTTTCCTCTACATCTAATTGTTTCTTCTTCGCCTTCCTGATCAATTTTCTTAGGTTATGATCATATAACCTATTTCTAGGAATTAAGGCACTTAATTTATCCTTTTTCTTTTCTTTGCTAACAATTGAAGGCTATCCTATGTCAACTTTTTGCCTTTTGGCTAAAGGCTCCTCTACATCATCTGGCTGGGAGACCTCTGTTAGGTCAATGACATGGCCCTCTTCTCCCAAAAACTGTGGTATCTCTGCAATATCTTGTTAAGGCTGATCATATTGAGGTGGACAGACATAATCACCATCACCATCACTTTCATATTCTGAATCTGAATGTTCAGGCTCCTGGGGTCCTTTCTTATCTAGAACATTGTCAAGTTTCTCACAAAGCACATAGAAATTATCAATCATGACTTTGATTCTATCAAAGTAGGGAAAATCAGGATAGAAACCTCCAAATGGTAACCTATTTCTATTTATTTGTGTCTGTAGCTTTAGTAATTCCTGGATCCTCTCCCTTGTTGTCCTAATTTCATCTTCATCAAGAAGATTTCTTGTTGCATTATCTTCAATACACTCACAATGGACATTTGTATTAGGGATTGTGGGTGTTTACAACCTTCTGACTCATACCATAAAACCTTCAGGATCAATGTATCTATAAGAAGCTGCCCCCATTCTGCAACTCTCCAACCACTGGCTAACTGTATCAATGGCACCTTTGCCAATAGTGAAATTGAAAATTCTGAATTGCCAAGGGGTTAAGGTCCCTTTCCTGTGAGGTGCAAAATGCTCATTATCTATCAATAAAAGCTACCAGATCAAATCCATGGCAGAAACTCTTGATGGCACATGGTAGGGAAAGATATGTGGTGGATGGACACATCCATATACTCTGATCATGGTAAAATTATCCTCAAGAAAGAAGTCTCCCCAGTTATGATATCCCTCCCACTTGTCTACATAATCACAAGGCCTCAGTAGTTGGTGCACCTTGACTGGGAATCTTGTCTTGCTGATGCCCATGCTTTGCATTATTGGATATACAACCCAATTCTCAAAAGCATAGTAATCACAATCCTTGGATGTATAGTTCAAAATCCTAATCCAAAACTGAATGGGATTAGGCTTATCTTTAAAAATCCTTTGAGGATCCAAATTGTTCACATCCATGATCCCGAATTTGAAATGTAAAAGCAAGTGCATCAGGATGGAATAATAAAAGAACCTATGTTATTTCTCCTTGGGATCCTTCATGCATCTCATCAATGATGTATTGTATGTAGTCATAACTGTTGCTGGAATGCACCTCTTGTAAGTCTAGAACCATCATTAGAATCCCAGCAATAATATTCTCAGCTCCTCCATCTCTCCATAAAACTCTACATAGGGCATAGGCAATATATTTGATATAGAAATGTAGGTCCTTGAAGAAATAGGGTGCTGTCCCGAGTATAGGAGTAAGATGATTCCTAACCTCCTTATGCATGTTTTTCTGCAATTGTGCCCTAGAAATTCCAGGCTTTAACCTATATCTCTCCTCTTGCTCAGTGAGATTAATTTTTGTGGACATGGTACTATGCAAGCCAAAAGCTAGCATGAATGAGTTTCTATTCAGGATAAGCAGGGCAGTGCCATCAATTTTCTTAATTGTCTTGGAGAAGACATCATAGTGACTAGCAAGACCTAAGAACAAGTCTACATCTATATAGATGTCAGGGATAATTAACCTAGCTAGACCACAGGTCCAAGGGTTTGACATTGGAATGGCCTTATCAGAATTGTTATAAAAGTAGTTAAAAAGAGAAAAACCTATTGTTCCTAGAGTATCAGAATCCCTCATCTCGTAGTAATCATCAGTAAGCACAATTGCATTTGCTCTTTTGTTTTGTGTAGAACCCAGCAGCAATTTGAGGAATTCATCAGAATAATTCCTTTTTCCTTTGGTATCATCCTCTATCTCGTTGCTCCTCCCACTAGTAGAAGCTACACTGACTACTTTACTCATGTTTGGTTTGTTTCAATCCTCTTTTCTTTACTTATATTGAAACAAATCTTCTCCCAAGACTCACTTCTCTTCTCTATGCACTGGTTCCAGCAATTCAAAACTTGACAATCAACTGAATACTCTGCAACTTAGCCAATTTCTTCTCTTAATTCAGAAAACCTAGCACTTCTTCGCTCTATAAATATGAATGCAAGATAAGCTAAAAATGAGCCTTCAATCTACTCTTTATGATAACTATTTCAATTACATGGCTCATCATTTGAAAAATCATCAATTCTGTCTTCAATTCAACGTGCTGTGAAATTGATTGAAAACCTAACCGTAGTTCATGAGTGTATTTTCAGGAAAACCTAACTGTAGTTCATGAGTGTATTTTCAGGAAAACCTTATAAAATTTGAAGATGATGACATGTCTCAATGTGATTGGCTCTCTATCATACATCTCAGCTACCCTTTTTATTCATCAATCAATATTATGGATTTTCATTGGACGCTGAATGATTCATGTTGTCATGTCAGCAACTGTCGCCTTTTCTAAAAATTCATATTGAGCAACTATGTGACTGTGTATTATCTCCTTCTAATTGACCCAACTTCATAACCCTCAATTCTTTTGGAGACCAAGCGACTATGTTACTTTCTTTTCCTACCTAACCATGGTTTATTTCTGGCGATCACGCGACTGAAGAAATCAAAGTCACTGAATGTAAAACTTAACTCACAATTTACTCAGAGACTCTGTGATTGACTATTACCTTTATCTTTTACAGTTATCTCCAAGTTGCTGAATGTTACTTTTCTTTATGAGACCCCACGACAAACCTTAGTCACCTAATCACTGAGTATAAATGCTTGTTGACAAATCCTTCAGAGACTATGTGACAAACATTGGCTTTTGGTTTTAATTTAGAGACTACGTGACAAATAGCTATCTCCAAGTCACGAGCACTTTTACCTTTAAGCCTTTTTGATTTAGAGACTTTGTGACCACCATTTGATTTGTTCATCTTTGCATCCAACGGCTCTACTAAGTCGCTGATTATTTTTTAATACCTTTATATCAATTCAGAGACTACACAACAATAAAGCACTTTATATCCTTAGTCTCTTAATCACCAGATGACCTTTTCCTTTGGGAGACCATGCAAAAAATCTGTTAATCCTTTCACCTTTGGACACATGTCTCCTTCCATTGCTTGTCTCTGAATTGCTACATAAAAATTGACTTAGCATCTTAATCTAGCGACCACCCAACTGTGTCATATCTCTGACTGCATGCAATTAGTCATGAAGTCTTCGCATCATTTACTTAACTGTCAAAACATTTGGAGACTACGTGACATGAACTTTATGCTACTTACTTATCTGCAGGTCAATTCAGAGACCACACAACTGAAGCAATCGCCAATTCTCGTAACATTTTACTAACTACTGCCTTTTTCATTTGACCCCGCGACTCATTTGTGGGCCCCTTTGCTAATTGTTGACATGCTTCTCTATTTGGAGACTTTGCAACTGAAGGGCTCCACCAAGTCTCACAAAATTAAAAGAATATTCTATTGCGTTGAGAGACATCCTAACAAAAGTTAATCGCTAGGTCTCGTAATAAAAAGGAATATGCTATTAGGATGACGCGACAAGGCGACTATTGCTTAAAACACATGACTTAAGTTATTTCAAAAAAGTAACGTCAAAATAGAAACATGATGGACACATTAGGGTTTTTCTCATTTTGGCTTAGAGTAGGACCTAGGGTTTTGAGGTTTTGCATTTTCACATGGATTTTGACCTGAAGACCCTAAAATTTTAACAGGGATATTACAAGGAACTGGGAGATTTCTGGTTTTAGGAATGAAAAGAGCATGAGGATCACAAAACTTTGGCAAACAGATCAGAACCAGGAATACAACCAATAGTTCATATGTTTTATGTTGTTCTATTTCATCTCCATTATTTGATTCTTGAAATTTATTATCTTCTTCATCTAGTACCCCTTGAGTATGTACTGATCCATCAACTTGCTTATTAGGGTGCATTAAGCAAAAAATTTGACCACTCTTCTCAACATGTTTTTGATATTCTATGTCTTGTAAATATGAGATTTATTCTGTACTAAGAAGATATTCTTCCTCATCATCATGGTCATTGATACCTATTTCCATGCAAATCTCACTATGTATAGATTCTACTTCAATCTGATCCAAATTTTCTTCCTCTATGTCACTATTCTTTTCTTCTCTCAATACTTGACATATTTTCTCAAGAAAATCTTGTAGTTGAGAATCATGGTAGATTCCTAACTCACAAAGTTTATCCATTAATTCCCTTTCCAGAGGCCTGATATCTGAGGGTATTTCCTGATAGATCTTTATCATTCTCATGAACAACTGTAGTGCAGGTTCACCTTTATATCTTTCCAAACTGAAGAATGTATCCAAAGGGGACATGTCAAATTCTTCCTCCAAAATATAATTTGGCTCTCTTTCCTCTTCATAGCACATGTCTTGTTCATAACACATGTTTTCTTCTTCACCACTAGAATCATGAAAAATATCAAGAAACCACTGCTCAAACTATCTCCATCATGAGATGGATTGTGTGGGTAGTGATTCATATACTTGTCTGGCATCATCTTTTAACATCCTAAAAAATAGCCTCATCACCTGATCCTCTGTAGAAACCTCATAATCTCCTATGAATGTATAAAATGCATCCAAGTGTTGTAGTGTCAATTCATCCCATTCTCCATGGAACTTTGGTATAAGTTGTGAAATTTTAGGGGATAACTTATTTGGGATGCACTGAAATCTCCTAAGATCCAATGGCCTGATACCATCTAGAATAAAAGGCTTTCTTTGAAATGATGGATACATTTGAAAAAAAAATCCACCATCTCCTTCTGAGTCTTCTCCCTCAATAGAGTCACTAACTGAAATGATTTTTTTAATAGAGTCGCCACCTTCTTATTAGAAGGAAAATACTTACTGTCTTCTGAGTTCTTTTATCCCAGTAGAGTCTTAAATATAAAACCAGAGCTTCCAGGTAAAATACAAAAATATTCTTTTGAAAAATTCCCCAGTAGAGTCATCAATCTATTGGTGCTCAAATCAATCGATTAGATTTCCTATGGAATTTCCAATCCAATGCTTGGAAACCCAAGTGATTTGGCCAACTAATGAGTCACAACCAAGACAAGGTTGGAACTTCTGCAATTCTGGCTCTGCAAAACCAAGGCTAGTAGGCCTATACCTTGACTTAGCCTTCATGTTAAAAGGCTTTTTATAGCAGATAAGTAACACTTCAACCTTCTCTCTCAAGTATGGCAAGGAACTTGAAAGAAATCTAACTGAAAGCAATATATCATGAACTATAAATTGAAATACTTTAAGTAATTGAAAGAATGTTTAGTAAATGTGTATGTAATTTGAATGAACAAATAGATAAGATATCAAAAAACTATAAACAATGAACTAAATAACTATAATCCAAATAAGCAAGAAATACTAGTGCCTTAATCAACCATGGGCAATAGAGTCACTATCATTCCAATCTCATGTTCGACCTTAGAGATAGTTTTAAAAGAAAACTTATCACTTCAAAGGTGTTATGGAATGTACATGCAACCTAAAACAAATTAAGAGATATTTCAAAATGGTAATACTTCTCAGATGACATCCCAATTGATTGAGGCCTCAATCAATATAATTTAACCATGCAAAATGAGAAAACCAATTGAAAATATAGATTACATTGAATCAAATCAAGAAGCATGCACATCAAATTATAACTTTGAAGAAGTTCTATTGGTTTATCTGAGGGAATAATTGTAAAATGATTAATGAAATAATTGCATATATGAAGAAAAAAGACTTATCTTTATTGATTTTAAAGAAATAGTATATCCAGTTCCATGTTATAGTTGTTGATCCAAAACTATCCAAATATGTGAAATTGTATTATTATTGTATTATTTTCTCTTTACATTTTACATTATGTGTGTGTGTGTGTGTGTGTGTGTGTGTGTGTGTGTGTGTGAGTGGCTTTCACACCTCTTTAGGGTGAAAAGACACAACTCTCATTACAAATTATTTTGGAAAAACAATAAACTAACTAAAAAATAACTACCTAACTTTTGGATTTGGCTTTGGTCAAAAATCCAAAACACCTTGGGAAAAGCTAATATTTTGGTTTTTAGATTTTTAAAATTTGACCATCGTCATCCTCTATCAAAATCATCTTTTTAGCAGTTTTAAATTCTAGCATTTTTTGAAGGCTTCGATTAGTTAGTTTTATTTATTTGTGTCATAAAGCTTCCTTCCTTTGATCTTTTTTAGTATGGAGAAACATGATTCTTTATAATAGATTGGGACTTCTAAATTATCAAAAATTAGGGTACCACCAGACTATAGGGAGCTTAACAAAGCCCCTAAAAAAGATCACTTTCGATTACCTTTCATTGACCAAGTACTTTTCAACCTTTCTGGTAAAAACTATTTCTCATTTCTAGATGGCTTGAGTGTTGGAAAGTTACAATGCAAACAATGGTTTTTTTTTCATTGATGCCAAACCTTAACTGCTAAGACTATTGCTATCTGTTTGAGAACCATATCTATTTATTGATGAAGAAGATTTAACAAGAAGACAAAGTGGAATGGTTGAGTTAAGGCAAATAACAAGGGTACTTGATCAGTTCGCACATTGGCAAAGAAATGTGTTATTTATCTTTTGATGTCAGTTTTACTAGTTGGTTTGTGCCAAGCACAAGTATTTCGAGTAGAATTTCTAGTGATGACCAAGCACTAGTGAAATTGCTGAGAAAGTTCAGTGTTAGCTGAGTGAGAACACAATGGTGGCCGAACGCTAGTATTTTGATTAATGATGAGATTTAAGATCTCTGGCTGACATAGTTAATTTTATTGGGATATGTAAAGTTAATTAAAGATTGATCCACGTTATTTAATGCATGGGTAACCACAATTAATGCATGGATTCAAGATTTGATTAAATAATACTTTGGATAAGTAAATGGTAATGTAATGATGGGATGATCTGTTGGATCTAACATAACCTAAGATCTACGATCTTGATTAACAAAAAAATATTTATCTGACCTAGATGAAGATTTATAAGATAACCTCAATGGGTTATTCATTTATTTAATGTGCTTGCGTATCTAAAAGATGATTGCATAGTTAATTTACTGATTGGCATGACCTAGCAGAGAAGGCTGAACAAAGAAGCAGAGAATAGCATGAGTGATTTCTTAACAAATTTCCAAGAAGATCAGAAAATTTAAATGAGAATGGAGGCCACTCAGTAAGTTAGCATTAGAGATGAAATTGGATCTGGATTTGCAAAGTAAGTTGTATGTATCATATCACAACTGCTGATTACTTTCTAACCATTGTATCAGTCAGAATCCTTTAACGAGGATGAACTAACAGTCATTGTATAAATCCTTTAAGAAAGGTGACATTCAAGTGGAAATTTCTAAGTCCTCTAACAAGGCCACTCCTGACAGGGTGAATAAATTGTTTAACCAGGTCATATTTAGCAATGTGTTTTGTAACCTTTGACAGGGTTGGCTCTTAACAGAGCTCACTCCAGAAGAGTCAAAACTTGGTAGCATGTTACTGGTGGTTTTTCCCAAATTGGGTTTCCACGTTAAATACTTGTGTCAACTTGTGTGAATGTTTATGTTTTTTTTTACTGTTAAGTTTCTGCAAGGTAATTACATCTGAACAATAAAATGCATGTTTAAGTTGTTGACATATGCTACTGCTACCGAGTAGATTTGAGTTGTTTAAATTGCTGCAAAGTTCCAATTGGTACATCAGGACCTGAGGATAACTGATTCACCCCCCCTCTCAGTTATTTTGAATTCATTCTAACAATTGGTATCAAAGCTAAGTGTTGGAATAATCCCAAGGGATAAAGAAGAGGGGGGGGGTGAATCAGTTATCAGCTAATTTAATTCTTTTGTCTAATTAATTACAAAATAACATTAAGTATTAACACATTCAGATAACACAAGATAGAATACAAGAATTTTGGTTACGGAGAAACCATATAGGTAAAAAACCCGTTGGGAATTAGCACCCACAAAGAACTATACTTCAATATAATAATCCCTATTAGAAGATCTTACAACCCTATTAGGAGTTGATCTTTACAATGTAATAAGTATAGTGACCTAGTTAAGGTTCAGACCCTGTTAGGATTCTTTTACAAATAATTCTGTTAGGGGTGAGAACTCACTATCCAAAAAGCTCACTGCTAAAATGATGAAGGATGTAACCTTTAGTAAAGAAGATATGCACTATATCTGATAAATGAACTATTTGAGTAGACCTGTTGTCCTAATTAGTTCTAGTTTATTGTATGCTTTCGCTTCTTCTTCACATAGATCTTTTCTTGATGAATGAAATGTCTTTACTATCCAAAAACAATGGGCATTCTATTATGTACTTTTTCTATCTTGCCTTGTATCATTCACAATTGGCGTTCATCAAATGAACTACTATAAGCATATTTCCCAAAATATGTGATCTTATTTGGCTTTTAGGAGTGCATTAAATACTTCTTTAGTCGGCCAAATCAAGCAGGCAGCCTGATTAGAACCACGTAACTCAAACTGAATAGATGCGACGCTTCACATAGTCGGCTCTACCAAATTGACTCAATCATCCTGCTTCTATTAGAAAATGTTTAGTGCCTTTAGATAATTATCATTAACTCATAAATAAACATGAATACAAAAATGCATATCCTGAAGATAGGCGCAAATCAAGAAACAATATAATTACGTCAGCTCTTCACAGATAATCTTTAGACACTATAACTCTCAAAATAGATTAACATATCTCCACTAAAACTACATATCTGAATTTGTGTGAATGCACATAGGAACCAGAACATGTGTAAACCATGGAAATAAACATGCATGGATCCAAAACATCTATACAGATAATTGCATATAGGACACCTCTGTATATTATATGTTGTCATCAATGACAAACATACAATCAACAATCTGCATAGAAGAAAATCTCCAACAATCTCCCCCTTTGACATTAATGGCAACATATGATTAAAAACACCATCAATCAAAAAGTGATTCCTTTCTTTTTACAATCTTCTCAATATCCTCATCAAGGGTTCCTCTTCACTACTGTAGCTCCTCTGACTGTGTTTTTGTTTTCATGACTATATACTCCCCCAGAGTATATGCTCCCCCTTACTATATACTCCCCCTTTGACATCAATGGAAAAGGGTACCAAACACAAATAAGCAAAACTACTTCTCTAGAAGTAGAGTAGTCAACCATTCATCAGTCACCAAGGATTGATGTTCTTTGCTCCAAATTCTAATCAGACTTGGGAAAGGGAATTACTCCCAGCTTCTGCTTGAGATACTCAAAATTATCTTTTGATAAAGGCTTTGTAAAAAGATTTGCTAACTATTCTTTAGTGCTTACATAATCAAACTTTACTTCTCTGTCTTTGACTTTTTCTCTTAGAAAGTGATATTTGATCTTAATGTGTTTTTTTTTTGCATGCATCACAAGGTTCCTTGACATATTTATAGTGCTAGTGTTATCACAGTGAATAACAATAGGATAATCAATCTAAATAGCAAATTCTTTAATCATCTATTTGATCCAAACCATTATTGAATAATTCAGTGTTGCTGCAACATACTTAGCTTTTGCTGTCGACTGAGAGCTATAGTTCTACTTCTTGCTTGTCCAAGTAACCAGCCAGTCTCCAAGAAATACTGCTCCTCCTGAGGTACTCTTCCTGTCATCAACACAACCTACCCAATCTACATCTGCATACACATGAAGTTGTATATTCTCTGAGTTAGGATACCATAAACCATAGTGTATAGTCCCTTTATAGTATCTAAATATTCATTTTATTGCCATTAGGTGATTTTGTTTAGGTTCAACTGCAAATCTTCCAACAATTCCAACTGCATTAGAAATATCTGGTCTAGATTGAGTAAGATATATGATTTTTCCAATCATATACTTGTATTATGTCTTGTCAACTATTGTAGAATCATCATCTTTAGAAATCTTGCTTCCTTTTATCATGGGGGTGCTTACTAGTTTGCAATCTTCCATTTTGAAAGTATTCAATATTTCCTTCACATACTTAGATTGGTTTATAAATATGCCTTTGTCTGTTTGTTTTACATTCAATCCCAAAAAATATTTGATAGGTCGAATCATGCTCATTTCAAACTCACTTTGCATCTCTCTGGAAAATTCTACACTAAGCTTGACATTGCCTCCAAAGATAATGTCATCAATAAAAATAACAACATGTAGTAATCCTTCATCTGTCTCTCTTATGAATAAGTTACAATCTGCTGCTCCTTTTATGAATCCTATCTTTGTTAAGTAACTATCAAGTCTCTCATACCATGCTCTTGGGTCCTGTTTAATTCCATAAAGTGCTTTCTTTATTCTCCATACCATGTCTGGTTTGTCTGATAGATTAAATCCTTTAGGCTATTCTATGTAAACTTCTTCCTTAAAGTCACCATTTTGAAAAGATGACTTGACATCCATCTAATATAATTTAACATTCTTGAATGTTGCATAGGCTAGAAATAACTTTATAGCTTCCAATCTTCTCATAGGGGAAAATGTATCAGTGTAGTCTATTCCTTCTCTCTGTGCATATCCTTTACATACAAGTCTTTCTCTATTTCTTACTACTGTACCTTCTTCATTCATTTTATTCCTGAATATCCATGTTGTTCCAATCACATTCTTTTCATGAGGTCTAGGGACTATTTCCCATGTATCATTCTTAATTATCTGATCCAATTCTTCTTGCATAGAAATTTTCTAATCTAAATCATTGCATGCATCTTCAAAACTTAAGACTTCAATATGAGAAAGTAAGCATACCTCTTCGTCAATGGTTGAACCTTTTTCTCTGGATCTTGTCAATAATTTAGCACTTTGATCTCCAATGATGTCTTCCTTAGAGTGGTATTTGGATGTGTATTTTGATTTTTTAGGATTGACACTTTCATCTTTAATATGTGATTCTTCTTGACTTGGTTTAGGATTGTTGCATGAAACATCAATACAATCAAACATTTCTTCAATAAATGTGTCCTTACTAATAGGTCTAGGTTCATCTTCAATCATGGGAGCACATTCATAGTATCTTTATTGAATCATAAACTTCTCATCAATCTTTAGATAATTACTTTCAATGATCTTCTTCAATCTTAGATTAAAACACCTATAGGCTTTTCTTTTAGTAGAGTAACCAAGAAAAATACCTTCGTCGCTTCTAGCATTAAACTTGCCAATATTTTTATCTCTCTTGATGTAGCACTTGCTTACAAATATTTTGAAATATTTTACAGTAGGTACATTACCAAACCAAAGTTTGTAAGGTGTCTTGTCTGTGCCTGGCCTTTACTGGATTCTATTGATAGTATAGACTATTGTATTGACCACATCTCTCCAATAGGTATGGCCAACCTTTCCTTCAATCTTGATAGTGCGCACTGTGTCAAGTATTATCAGGTTCCTTCTTTCTACAATCCCATTCTGCTGAGGGGTTCTAAGTGCACTTAACTGTCTTTTGATTCCATGTTATTCACAGTAGTCATAAAACTGGTCATAGGTGAACTCTCCTCCTCCATCTGATCTCAGACATTTTATATTTAATCCACATTCATTTTCAACCTTAGCTTTGAATACTTTGAACTTCTCAAAAGATTCAGATTTGTCTTTTAAGAACGCAACCCACATCATCCTTGAGAAATCATCAACAAACAAAATGAAATACCTCTCTCCATAGTATGATCTTGTTTGAGTAGGTCCACATAGGTCTGTATGTATTAGATCTAATTTTTTCTCTATAAAGTTATGTTTACTCCTGAATGAGGTCCTCACATGCTTCCCCATCACACATTCCCTGCACATAATATCAACTAGTCTTGCAATACTTGGAAGGTCTCTTACTACCTTTACATTACTTATCTTTACTATGTTGTCAAAATTGATATGACAAAGTCTCTTGTGCCATAGCCAACTGTCATCCACTTTTGAAACAAAACAACTTACTTCAGAGTTGAGCTAAAAGACACTACCTTTGGTCTTTTAGCCTGATGCAATCATGTCTCCTTCTTTTTTTTTGATAATACATCTATTGTTCTTTAATTCTAACTAATATACTTTATCTAACAGTTGTCCAACACTTAGTAGGTTATGATGCAAACCATCAACATAAAGAACATCATCTGTCTTGTTCTTTCCATCTATGATGATAGATCCTCTACCTATGATAGGTTTGGGAGTGTTATCTCCAAATATAACCATGCCACCTTTGTACTTATCTAGATATACAAATCTATCTTTTTCACCTGTCATGTGATGTGAACACACATTATCTATGATCCAGTCTATTCTGATGTCTGCTTTGGAAACTAATGCTAACTTTTGTCCTTGTTTTTCATCTTCAATCTCCATCTCCTCAAGAATTTTCTTAATGTCTTTAATGGAAACAAATCCTATTTCATATTCTCCTTAATCATCATCAGTTACACCATCTTCAATATGATAGCATTCCTTAGTGTATTTGGGCTTGTAATCTGATCTAAATTTTTTGACTCTTGTAGGACACTTGGATGCAAAGTGGCCAAATTTGTTGCATGAGAAACATTTGAATGGTAGATATCCTTCATATTTCCCTTTACCTTTTCTTTCCTTCTTAGCAATCATAGCAATGATTTCTTCTAGTTCAGTATCAACTTCTTCCTTCTCATTATTATTAGAGCTACTTAAATATTTCTTACCATGGACAGAGGCTTTGAAGGTTGTTTCCATTTTAGGTTCTGTCTTCAATCTTGATATCTCAAATGTAGATATTTTTTTGATCAGGGTTTCTCTTTTGAAGTCCTTTGAGAATTGCATGGTTTCATCCAAAATGTTAATCTTTCTTTCATAATCTACTATCAATCTGGTCATTAGTTTGTCCATTATATCATCTTTTGAAATTTCTCCACCATTGTTCCTAATACCTGATACTGCTTCATTAATCCTTTGATTGTAAGCTCTGATGGTCTCCTTAGGTAGCATCTCTAAATTATTGTATCTTTTCTTCCATGTCTTTCTGCTTGCATTGTTTTCTTGGATGTCTCCCTCAAACATATCTTCTAAGTATTTCCAGATTGAATATGCTTTTTATGCCTTCTTGATCTCATAAAATTCACTGTCAGATAGGGCACTAATTAGGGCCTCCTTGGAAATTGCATTTTGAGTGAATACTTATTTTTGTTTAGTTGTAGAGTCTTCTTCTGCAAGGTCTTTCAAGGTGGGAACATAAATTGCATGAGTGGAGATCTCATAGATCTCAAAACCAACACACTGAAGATGTGTTATCAATTTTTTCTTCTAGTCAAGATAGTTCTCTCCATCAAAATTAGGACTCTCTTTCCTAAAGTACACCATTTGATCTAGCTTAAGCTGTTAGGATTTTTCTCCAAGGTACTTGGCTCTGATACTAATTGTTGGAATAGTCCCAAGGGATAAATAAGGAGGGGGTGAATCAATTATCAGGTAGTTTAATTATTTTCTCCAATTAATTATAGAATAACATTATGCATTAACACATTCAGATAACACAAGATAGAACACAATAATTTTGGTTATGGGGAAACCAAATAGGTAAAAAACCCAATGGGAATTAGCACCCACAAAGAATTGCACTTGAGTATAATAATCCCTATTAGAATATATTACAATCCTGTTAAGAGTTGATCTTTACAATGCAATAAGTATAGTGAACTAGTTAAGGTTTGGACCCTGTTAGGAGTCTTTTACAAATAAACTTGTTAGGGGTGAGGACTCACTATCCAAAAAGCTCACTGCTAAAATGATGAAGGCTGCAACCTTCAGTAAAACTAATATGGACTATATCTGATAAATAAATTGTTTGAGTAGACCTGTTTTCTTGATCAGTTCTAGTATATTATATGCTTTCACTTCTTCTTCACATAGATCTTTTCTTGATGAATGAAATGTCTTTACTATCCCAAAACAATGGACATTTTGTTCTGTACTTTTTGTGTCTCACCTCTTATCATTCACACTTAGCGTTCATCAAATGAACTAATATAAGTATCTTCCCCAAAAGATGTGATCTTAGTCGGCTTTTACGAGTCCCTTCAATACTTCTTTAGTCACACCAATCAAGCATGCAACCTGATTAGAACCATGCAACTCAAACTGAATAGACACAATGCTTCACATAGTCGGCTCTACCAAATTGACTCAATCATCCCGCTTTTGTTAGAACATGTTTAGCACCTTTAGATAATTATCGTTAACTCATAACTAAACATGAATACAAACACACATATCCCAAAGATAGGTGCAAGTAAAGAAATAATGTAATTACATCGGCTCTTCATAGATAATCTTTAGACACTGTAACTATCAAAATAGATTAACATATCTCCACTGAAACTACATATTTGAATCTGTGTGAATGCACATAGCAACTAGAACATGTGTACACCATGGAAATAAAAATGCATGGCTCCAAAATATATTTATTCATAATTGCATATAGGAAACCTCTATATATTATATGTTGTCATAAATGACAACCATACAATCAAAAATTTGCACAGAAGCAAATCTCCAACACTAAGTTCTCTTGAAAATAGTTTGAAGGTACTTGGAGTGAAAAGATCAAGATGTGTAAAAAGAAGGTTCTGAAGCTGAACAAAGATAACTTCCTTGCATGGCAGAGTTTGATGAACATGCATCTAGCTGGTATTGGAGATGATGCTAAGTGCCTTATTGAAAATGCTTATGTAGCACCTACTACACCTCTCACTGCTGCACAGTTAAGACAAAAGAAAGAACATAATCAAGCAATGTTGGAGATCACATCTTCTTTGAGCTATTATGAATTTGATGATATAAAGAACTGCACAAATGCAAAATAGATGTGGGATACCCTGACAACCATCTATGGAGGAGACACAAATGTGTTGAGAGCCAAATCTGAAATCTTAAGAGGTAAGTTTGATGAAATGAAAGTGCAAGGAGAAAATATAGTTTAGTACTGTGGTAGAATAAAAGAAGTTGTTAATGCTATTAGAGGAGAAAATGGAACAATTGATGAGAACACTATTATGAGAAAGGTTCTGAGAACTCTTCTTCTTGTATATGCTATTAGAGTCTCTACAATTCAAGAATTGATATGTAATCCTAATAATAATCTAAATTTAGAAGGTCTGGTAGGAAAACTTACTACATTTGAGATCCTAGCTAGTCCTTAACAAATCAAAGAAAGGAAAGAAATGTGTGAACAATGATAGTGACACTACTAATGATGATCTTGAAGAACTTGAAGCACTTATGGCAAGAATACTATCTATAGGAAAAGGAAAATTTAGAGGTAAACTTCCAATCATTTGTTATTCATGTAACAAAGTTGGTAATATTTCTGTTAGATGTCTTGATAAGAATGACAAAGATGAAAGAAGGTACATCAAATACAAAGACAAAAAGGATGACTTAGACTTCAGAAAGTATAAGGATTACAAAGAGAAAGGTAATAAATCTTGCTATATAGATGAAGAAGCTTCTGACAATGATTCTGAAAATTTTGATGACAATGATATAGAAGTTGTGTATGTCGCTATGAAAGATGATTCTAATAATGATGATAAAACTGAACTAATTTCTTATAAGATTAAAGGTGACCATTGGATTATTGACAGTGGTTGTTCCCATCATATGACTGGTGGAAAAGATAAATTTGAGACCTTAGATTAGTGCAAATGTGGTTATGTTAAATTTGGTAATGATGCACCATGTCTTATCAAAGGGAAAGGAACAATTAGTTTGATTGACAAGATCAGATATGACAATGTTTATTGGGTTGATGATCTTAACTATAATTTACTGATTGTTGCATAGCTAAATACTTATGGCTCCAAAATTGAGTTCCATCACAAGAAGGCAAAGATCTATGATGTTACTAGAGAACTAGTTGGAAATGGTGAGAAAACAAAAGGTAACTTGTTTTATCTAGATTTAGCTGAAGAGACATGCTTTTTTGCACAATACAATGATGTTTGGTTATGGCATACAAGGTTGTGTCATGTAAACTTTCATAACTTGGTAAGAATAAGTAAACTAAGAAAGGTTAGAGGGTTGCCTAAGTTAAAGAAACCTAAAAATGTTGTGTAAGCAATGTCAACTAGGAAAAATGACTAAGTCTAGTTTCAAGAGTAAGACTCATACTTTAGAGGAAATTCTAGAATTAGTTCATACTGACCTCTGTGGTCCCATTGGAGAGAAAATTTACTATGGAGCAAGATATTTCACTCTATTTGTTCATGATTATTCTAGGATGATGGCTTTGATGTTTCTTAAGGAAAAATCTGATGCATTCCAGTTATTTAAGTGGTAATTGGCAAAAGTTGAAAAGGAGATAGGTAAAAGTTTGAAATGTTTGAGATCTGATAGAGGAGGTGAGTTTACTTCCAATGAGTTTAACAGTTTTTGCAATGATTGAGGCATAAAAGATAGATGTCTGCACCCAGAACACCACTATAAAATGGTATTGTTGAACGCATAACTAGATCTATCATGGACTGTGCAAGAACATTAATGATGGAGAAAAATATTGCATAGAAATATTGGAAAGATGATATAAGTGCTATAGTCTATACCCTGAATAGAGTACAAGTTAGGAAAGGTACTAATGCTACACCTTATGAACTTTGGTATAGATATGCACCTAGTGTAAGATATTTCAAAGTTTTTGGAAGCAAATGGTTTATACTAAAGGAAAACATAAATGGAAAACTTGATGCTAAAGGAGAGGAAGGTATATTCCTTGGATATTCAACTAAAAGAAAAGCATACAAGTGTTTGAATTCTAATATTAACAAAGTTGTGGAAAGTGCAAATGTTAGAATTGATGAATATGCAGAAAGAAATGAAGCTGAAAGTACACAAGAACCTGAAAGTTACAATTCATTTGTCTATCTAGATGAGGAAGATTCTAATGCATTACCTGAACCTATGAGTGAGGTTGTCAAGCAACAGATAGCACCTGTCGAGTCATAGAGTGGAGTTGCTGAGCAATAGGAGGTGAATGCCATGCTATCTGATGCAGATGTCGAGTCACAAAATCAACCTACATTGAACGAGAACAATGAATCTGAAGCAAAACATGAACCTACTCTATCAAACTATGTAAGGAGGGACCAAAATCCTTATCAAATCATTGGATCAAAGGATTGTACAGTTATGAGACAAAGTAAGTTGAGAGATGGTACATGTCTATTATGTGATTTTGAGCCTAAAACAGTAAAAGATGCTTTAGAAAATAAAGATTGGATACAAGCCATGAATGAAGAAATTGAACAAATTGAAAAGAACAAGACTTGGACACTTGTACCTAGGCCGAATGACAAAAATGTAATTGGTACTAAGTGGGTATTCAGAAATAAGCTGAATGAACATGGAGAAGTTACAAGAAACAAAGGTTGACTTGTATGTAAGGGTTATGCACAAGAGGAGGAATTGACTACAGTGAAACATTCACCCCAGTTGCAAGATTGGAAGGAGTTAGAAATTTACTTGTATATGAATCCTATAGGGGTTTTAAAGTTTATCAGATGGATGTGAAGTCTACATTCCTCAATGGTATATTGGAAGAAGAAGTGTACATTGAACAAGCTGATGGTTTTGTTGACCCAAACAAGAGGAATATGGTTTGTAGATTGCACAATGCACTTTATGGACTGAAGTAAGTGCCAAGAGAATTTATTTTGGGAAAAAGATTGATTTCTTGGATAAGAAAGAAACAAAACTGCACCGCACAATCTACAGCTAAAGCTGAGTATGTGGCACCAGCAGTCAATTGTTCTAATATTGTGTGGTTGAAGATACTACTGAAAGGTATGAAAGAGGAGATTACAAAACTAGTTGTTATTTATTGTGATAACACAAGTGCCATTAGTATTTCTAAGAACCTCATAATTCACTCTAAGACAAAGCATATAGCTATCAAGTATCATTACTTGAGGGAACTAGTTCAGAACAAAGAAGTGAGACTAGATTATGTGAACACTAAGGAACAGTTAGTAGACATATTTACAAAAGCACCACCCAAAGATGCTCATGAGTATCTACGAGGTAAATTGGGGGTGATTCCCCTATCTAAAGCTAATTAAGTTCTATATGGAAATATTGAATCAAATGTTATATTTAGAATATTTGACACATTGATGCACAGGCAGTCACACTTTAGGAAGCTACCTAAAGCTGTGAAGTTGGACAAGAACATAAAAGAAGATCAGTCATAAAACAAGATGACAAGAACATCTTGATACAACATTATGAATAAGAGAATCTACATGATAAATATGTCAACGTATTTGGCATTGTTGTCAAAGAGGGAGAATTTTACTGAAAGAGGGAGAGTTCACTACTTTGAGAAAAAGAGATTGATGAACAGAAATAGAAAGACATCAGTGTGATCATAGACATAGAGGGAGAAAAGTTTTGTAAGATGAGAATCAGAATGAAGCTAAATACATTAATGAAGATTTGTTTGTATCAAGGAAAACAGGTGACTTTTTGTATTGTATGGTAACTATGGTTGTTAAATTATTGTTTTAAATGTTTAGTGTTTTCCATCAATGCCAAAGAGGGAGATTGTTGGAAAGTTACAATGCAAACAATGGTTGTTTTGTCATTGATGTCAAAACTTAACTAGTGAGACTATTTCTATTTGTTTGAGTACCATATCTATTGATTGATGAAGAATATTTTACAAGAAAACCAAGTGGAATGGTTGAGTTAAGGAAAATAACAAGGTTACTTGATCAGTTGGCACATTGGCAAAGCAATGTGTTGTTTATCTTTTGATGTTAGTTTTACTGGTTGGTTTGTGCTGAGCATAATTTCTAGTTACAACCAAGCACCAGTGAAATTTCTGAGCAAGTTCAGTGTTGTCCGAGTGAGAACAAAATGGTGGCCGAGTGCTAGTATTTTTATTAATGATGAGATTTAAGATCTCTAGCCAACATAGTTCATTTTATTGGGATATGTAAAGTTAATTAAAGATTGATCTATGTTATTTAATGCATGGGTAACTGCAATTAATGCATGGATTCAATATTTAATTAAAGACTACTTTGGAGAAGTAAATGGTAATGTAATTCTGGGATGATCCATTTGATCTGACCTAACCTAAGATCTACGATCTTGATTAAGCGGCAAAGATTTTTCTGACCTAGATGAAGAGGTATAAGATAACATCAAGGGGTTATTGATGAATGTAATGTGGTTGTATGTATGTAAGAAGATTGCATAGTTAATTTACTGATTGGCATGACCTAGGAGAGAAGGATTAACAGAGAAGTATAGAATTTCATGAGTGATTGCTTGATAAATTTCCAAGCAGATCAGAAAATTGAAATGAGAATGGACGCCACTCAGTAACTTAGCATTAGAGCTGAAATTGGATCTAGATTTGAAAATTAAGTTGTATGTATCAGATCACAACTGCTAATTACTTTCTAACCATTGTATCAGTCAAAACCCTTTAACAAGGTTGACCTAATAGTCATTGTATAAATCCTTTAAGAAATGTGACATTCAGGTGGATTGTTCTAAGTCCTCTAACAAGGCCAATCTTGACAGGGTGATTAAATTCTTTAACCAGGTCACATTTAGTAATCTATTTTGTAACCTTTAAGAGGGTTGGCTCCTAATAGAGCTTACTTCAGAAGAGTGAAAACTTGGTAGCATGTTACTGGTGGTTTTTCCCAAATTGGGTTTCCACGTTTAATATTTGTGTCAACTTGTGTGAATGTTTATGGTTTGTTTTACTGTTAAGTTTCTACAAGCTAATTACATTTGAACAGTAAACTACATGTTTAAGTTGTTGACATATGCTACTACTTTCCAGTAGATCTGAGTTGTTTAAATTGCTACAAAGTTTTGATTGGTACTTCAGGACTTGAGGATAACTGATTCAGCCCCCTCCTCTTAGTTATTCTAAATTCATTCTAACATTCAGTGGATATAACCAAATCCAAATATCACCAGAAGATTAGGATAAAAAAAATTTCATCTGTCCTTAGGGAATATTTTCTTATTTTGTCTTTCCATTTGGATTGTCCAATGCACCTACTATTTTTCAGCAGGCAGTAATCAATATTTTCTCTGACATATCTACTGACTGGGTGGAGATATACCTGGATGACTTCACTACACATGGAACCACATTTGAAGATTCTCATGATAAATTGGAGAAATTTCTCAAAATATGTTAGGAGTATAACCTCTCCCTTAATAGTGAGAAGTGTTATATGATGATGTAAGAGGGAGTAGTTTTAGGATAATACCTTTCGTCCTTTGGCATTCAGGTTGCTCCTACAAACATTGCGGTCATCTAGACACTTCCAACTCTAGTAAAATAGAATGATGTGAGGAGTTTCCTTTTCCATGATGGTTACTATAGGAGATTCATCCAAGACTTTAGCTAGCTTGCAGCCCCATTGTACACCCTATTGAAGAAAGAAGCGGAGTTTGAATGGACATCTGACTCTTAATAGTCATTTCAGTAGCTAAAAGATGTTCTAACAAAGACACCTATCCTCAGAGGACCTAAATGGAAGCTGCCATTTCATATTCAAAGTGATGCATCTGACTATGCCATTAGAGCGGTGTTAGGACAAAAGGAAGGTACAATTGAGCATGATATTTATTATATTAGTAAAAACTTACAAGGTGTTGAACTGAACTATATTGTCACTGAAAAAGAGTTACTAGCAGTAATCTATGCCCTCAATAGGTTTAGACATTACATTACTGGTTATGAAGTATTTGTATACAATGATACTTCAACAATCAAATACTTGATAAACAAGCCTGCCATCACCGACAAGTTAGAAAGATGGTTACTCCTTATGTAGGAGTTTGATGTGACAATCATTGATAAACCAAGAAAAGCTAATGTGGTGGTTGACTTCTTATCTAGATTACAAGTTCCAGATGATCCTACAGCAATTAATGATAGCTTCCCTGATAAGAACTTATTCTGTGTTAATAATTACAATCCATGGTATGATGACATAACCAACTACCTTGCTATAGGAAGGACACCACCTCATTTCTCACCTAGAAACCATAGGCTTCTGGTTAGGAAAAGCTTCAATTTTTCATGGATCTGTAGATTTATTTTTTACACAGGTCCAATTAGGTCACCAAAAGATGTGTTCGGGAGGATGAGGCTTATGACATCCTTAGGGCTTGTCATGATGAGACATGTGGTGGAGATTTTGTAGCAAAGTAGACCACATACAAAATCTTGACAACAGGATACTATTGGCCTACCCTCCATAAGGATGTAGATAAGCATACAAGGCACTATGATAGATGCCAGCGTATGGGGTGCCCAACAAAGTTAGTTGAAATGCCCTTGCAGCCTCAGCTGGTGGTGACACTATTTAACAAATGGGGCATCAATTTTGTTGGACCTATAAAGCCATATTCTCATGGTAAGTCATATATCTTAGTGTGTACTGAATATGAAGCAAAATAGGTAGAAGCTAAAGCAATGAAAAATGCTAGAGATCATAAAGTAGAAGAATTTCTATATGAATATATCTTTACTAGGTTTGGAGTACCTCATGAGATAGTCACAGATCAAGGTGCATAGTTTACTTCTAATCTTATTGCTGCATTTATGCATGAATACACAGTGAGACATGGTAAATCTTGACTATATCATCCCAATGCCACTAGACAGGTAGAAATAAAAAACTTTGGGAAATTGAAGAAATCCTAACCAAAATATTTTCTATTCACAAGAATCACTGGACTACCTGCCTTCCTGAAGCCATTTGGACTTACAGAACAACATGGAAAACAAAAAATATTTTTACCTCTTTTGAACAAGTTTATGGAAAATTTGCATCTATACCTATTGAGTTTCAGCACAAGACTATTAGGACAACATTAGAATTAGACATTGACCTTACCAAGGCATAGGAGGAACATATCTTGTAGTTTAATGGACTAGATGAGTATCAAAAATCTGCACTTCATAATACTAAATTGATTTAGAAACAAAGGAAGAAGTGGAACGAAAAAAACATCAAGGACAATAAATTTCCCATTGGTGATTGGGCCCTGCTATATGACTCATGCTACCAGCATACCCCAAGTAAATTTTAGACACGGTGGCTAGGACCTTATGAGATAGTTTTAGTGTTTAAAAATGGAGCATTTCAGCTATCTACTATTGATCCCATGCAATTTAAATTACTTTTCAATGGTCATCGACTCAAGATCTATGATAATCCAGTGAGTCGGAAAGAATTCTTACAATAGTTCCAGCAACATGATGAAAACAACACTCTTGTAGAAAATGGATCTGGGTCTTCCACCCATATTTCCACTAATCCTTGATTTGTATCAAAGATTCCATAATAAAATTTTCACCTCCTGTAAAATTATTTCTCCATAATAACAATTCACCTCACCTCCTCTCTCTACCATTTTCTACACCATTGCATCACTCCATCAGTGCATGTCATATTTGAAAACAATCTTCCTCCATTGCTTGCCAAGTTAGTGCCACATACATTTTCCATATTTTATTTTATTCATTTTTATTAGGGTTATGTGTTATTTTAATTTTTAGTCTTGCATGACTTGGCCTGGTGGGACCCATGCCTTAAAATTAGTTGGACGGAGGGGAATATTCCATATTTTTCAAATTTGAACATTAGCATATCAGGAATAAAAATACAATTCTTATCTTTTCAAAGAGGACTACCGTCAAGATTTAAGAATTCTTTTCATTTGTTGATTGCATCATCATAATTGAAAGGAATTAAAAGATATTAAAAGCTATAATTTAATTTATGATGATATGTTCGCATTATGTTCATGGTGGAAGGCCTTGATACGAGCGAGGGTATTATGAAAATTCATGCATTAAAATTCTTTTAAATGGCTGGAGTGAATAATCTTCTGTACTCCATTGTTTTTGTTTGCAACACATTCAGTCCATAAAATTTTTTGAATCTTGAGTTCCCATTTTTAGTGCTTCTATAAAATCTTCTTCAAAAATGTTATGTCTATAGCAATGTGGGTGATCTTTAGAGGCATGAACCAACTGATCATAGAGTTTTACTTGGAGATGCATCTAGTTGTGAAATGTTACAAAGGAAAGGTTGGTCGGATTACTGTCTGAGCCTCAATGGTTTTAACGAGGAAATTTATTTGTAGTTTTTAAATACTCTATAGAATGGGTTTGCAGTGGTGAAAGGGTTGAGAATTGAGTTCATAGAAGACATTGTGGCCTAAGTGACAAGGTTTCTGTAGGAAGGTGATAAATGGACTAAGGACATTGATTTTCTCTTAGGTAGGGCACAGTCCACCTTGCATGGTGATCCACGATAAGACATTAGCAAAATGAAAGGCACTTCAAGGATATCATTGCCCTTGGATTATATTCAGTCAGCTACATTTATCATACAATATTTTACCTACAAATGGCACTACAAATATCTTCATGATCTACATTTCAAAATCCTGAACGATCTCCTCCATGACAAGAGATTGGTAAATTTACCTACCTTTTTGTTTAATATTGTGAAGAAACAAGCATCTTTGGTTCAATCAGGAAAAGACCTGTTAGTTTCTCATCATTGCTTAATTAAATTAATCATGGAAAGAGTTGATTAAGAAAATTATAGGAACTTGGGATGAATTTTTAAAAATGGATGAGATAGTGCCTAGAATGGTCAGCCCTAGAGGCCAGGCTATAGCAAGAAGAGATAACATAACAACTAGGGTTTGTAAAATAATTCAATGAATAGGAGCCATTCCTAAAGCTTGTTCCTCTAACCCTAAACCACCTAGGAAGAGAGCTTGTGACATTGGTACAACTATTTCCAATAGGAAGAAAGGTAAAAACAACAAAGCTGATGATATTCCTAAGACCCCATCTTCTGTAAAAAATAGGTCTACTTCAAGGAAAGACAAAGAAAAAACCCTAGAAATAGAGGAATTAATTCAATATCAGAAGCCTAGCAATAAGAATTATAGTGATAAATCTGACAAAGCCTCTCCCTCGCATGAGGAGGAAGCACCAGAAAAACCTACTATAACAGCTACGGAGGAGGTGTCTTCTAGAAGGAGGAAACGAAAGAATTCTCCAAGCTATTTCAAAGCCCCTACTAGAATATTTGCAAGGCTTTATGTAAACAATAGCCAGGATGTTGAGACCCCTATTCAAACTGTGAATATAGAATCATCTGAATCTATGGAGAGATCCTCTTCTGAGGCAATGGTTTAGAAAAATGTAGATAGTAATACCGTTTCCCATTATAGGAATTTAGAAGCAACAATTAACCCTAATGTTGACTATATCCTCATCGATAGTGATGGAGATTCTGATGAGGCAGATGTGTTTGTTGATAACTCCATTAGAAAAGATATTCCTGATGATTCAAAAAATTTACCTTCTGATGAGTTCCCTAAACTCAATAGTGATGTTATTGAAAATTTGTTAGAAAAAATTAATAAGGATGGGTTAGACATGCTAGCTAGAGCAGCTGAATCGTATCAAGGGGATAATGATGTAAAAATTATTATTGTGTGGAAAGGGGAGTCCTCCACATAGGTAAATATAATAAAAAACCCTCAACTTGCACCAGGATGGACAAATATTTTAATCAGGAACTTATGCCACCGCCAGACCTATTGACACCCTTAACTTTAGGGTTGAGTTTGTATCAATGATTTGTATGGGAAAGGGCATAGTGGGAGTTAGAGAAAGAAAAATTGAAATGAACCATTGATGAGAAAGCTCATCAATTGGATCAAAAAATAGATCAAATTACAGTATTGGAAAGAAGGGTTGATCAGATAACTGAATTAATTCCAGAGGTTATGACATGCAGATCACCATTTCTGATTAAAGGGACTGGAACTCACTACTCTATTTGGGAGATGTTCAATTAAGAGAAGTAATGTCTTTGATGAAAAATTAAATAAGTAGGGATTATCAAGCTTTACCTTATATAAATAGTGAAATAGAGACACCCTTGCTTATGATGCCTAAAATTTGGCATTCCAGAGAACCTTTCCTTGATTGGCTTTCAGTTACTGTGAATCAAAGTGGAGCCAACCAAGTCTTCCCAGTTAGAGAGAAATCATATATAGATTTTTTTCAACACTCATCACATGATATTGAGGCTGCAATCACTTCTTGTAGGCATAGATGGGTAAGGATGTCCCATTATTTGTCGAAGTGCTCCAATGTGTGCTCGCAGAAACTCTACTAAGGAATCCACTTGTCCTAGTCTTCTTAGGATCTCAAACTCACTTATAGGACCCCAATAGTCTTCAATCTCCAAGCCTAATACTATCCTAAGTCAACTCCAAGAGTTAGTCTCCTTGTGTTTAACCTTGAAGGACAATTATCAATATGTGTGTTTCCACTCTTCACTCTAACATGGAGGGCTCCAAGTGCAAATCCTTCATAAAAAATTCTCAAATGCTGCAAGAGTTGTGTCCACCATAAAATAATCCCTTTTAAATCCTTCCACCTCCATTGGAATGCATCTTCAAACTCCAATAAGTGGAATTCCAGATTGATTCTCTATTTGGTCCTATTAGGCCTAATTGCACAATTAGCCCTATCTAGAGGGTTTTTTTGGATTCCTCCCCAAAACTCCTGATAACCCCCCAAAAAAATTAGAATCCGGATACCCTTTTCAAAGATCTAAAATATTTTTGAGGTCTTAAGCTCCTAGGTCATTCATACAATAGTATCCTATAATATAGGGAAAATAGGGCTAATTTAGTTCAAAATATGCAGTCCACTGATTTCTACCTAGAAATATACCTAGATGGAATGGTAAAGAACAAAGTTCTTTGTTAGGGATTTATAAGACCTTAAGGCTTCTAAAACCTCTCTTTGTTTGAATCTCTCAAACACTCCCTTGCACATACACTCAAATTTCTCCGTCTCATACACCTTACTGGACACTCATTGCTCACCTAGGGCATGAATTTAAAATTAACAAAGTGTCTCCCCAAACCTTGTACTTGAATATTTACACTATAGAAAGGCTCCCCTACCATATTCATCCACACCCAGAAGATTTCCACTGTTGGATTCTATGGGGGAGCCATAAAAACAAAAAATACTTTGTCTCCTACAACAACTACACTAGTTTCAAAACCATTTACAAAACCTATCTACTCTACTCAAAACAACTTTGCAAATAAATGAAAAAGTATTAAAACTAACTCTACCATAGGGATCCAACACTAGAACAGGCTATTCAATCCATTAAAACACTCCTTCACTCAAAATAAGTCGACTGTTGCAGGAAACCAGAATACAAAACTTTTATTCATTTCAAAAATTCTTACTACATCACACAATGCCTCGGGAAATGGGATCTTTCTAGAATTAACATGCCATTCCCATGATTATAGGCCAAAATGGTAACTACCCATAATGTCTCCTCGTAGGGAATCCATTTTTTCTATTTTTTGTCATGCAACATTAAAAGTTGCTAAGCAACTTTATGACAACTTTTGCAACTTCTTGCATAGTTATGATTGTGGTTCTCAATTCAACCTAGAATGGTTTAGAGAAAATATATGAACCATTTTAGACACTAATCTATCCTCTTCCAAGCCTCAAAGGCTTTTAGACAGTTTGAACCCATTTTCCCACCTTTAGGCTAACATAGCACTAACTACTAGAAAGTAATAAAAACTAGATTGTATTGAGCACTAACTACTAATCTATTTAGTCACACAGATTGCAAGAGCTACTAAGGTCAAATTGAAAATAAACTAACTTGGCTACAGTTAGTACAAGCCAAAATTGTAATAAGACTTTAGGGATAGCCTAGGTGCTCCTGTACCATCCTCCCCAAATGAAAACACTTCAATCCACCCTTGAATTGAGTAAGTTGGAATCCACTCCTAACTTCTTGAATACAGTCTCCTTGCCCCATGTTGCCTCTGCATCTTCTTTTCCATACCACTTAACCAAGTGTTCATAATAGGTTCTATGTCTAGCCTTCTTATAGGCCCTGGAATCAAGTATATTTTCTCCCTTCTAAGGTGGACTAGGGGTCAAATTTAGGTCTTCTACCTCATGTATGACCTCTTTAAGGCTCTAGTCTAGATCTAGGGTTGGTCCTTTGTACAAAACCAAATTTTCCACATTGAACACCAGAGATAAACCACTCTCTTCTGTTAGGGCCCGTTTGGTTCCTGGTATTAACTGGAATAGTCATTATTTAATGCAAGAGTAAACTAATTCGTCGTTTGTGGCCATTTTTTGAATTCTATAATTAGAAATTAATCCTCATTTTTGGGGCAATTCTTGGATTAATTAATTCCAAAAAAATGTTGGAATTCATTTCTTATTCTAGAATAAGCTATTTATGGATTCAAAATTACAACAAAATGTATAAGTCATCAGGTCTGTGAGTGAATAGTTCCTTAGGTTTTGTGGGAAAATTATTATTATTATTACTTTTTAATATATTTTTATTTGATTAATTTTTGATTAGTTTTATTATTATTTTTAAATTCTTTTTTAAACCTTCTTGTTTTTTAATCTTGTTTTTTTTGTTAAAGTTAATAATTCAAAAAATAGAATTTGAACTGATAAAAAAAAATGATAAGTTCAAAATTAATTATAATTTTTCAATAAGTTAAAAATATTCAAATTAATTAAAAAAAAAGTAAAAATAATCCTTATTCCAATTCCACATTATGGGATCCAAACATGGAATAGCTTATTCCAGTTTTCGTTTTCATGATTAATTAATCTGAGAATAGGTCCTTATTCTAGAATAGGCCTATTCTGGATAAATTAATTGCATGCACCAAATGGGCCCTAGCTCCACCTTGTATGCATTGGTGTTATATTTTTCTAGTATAGGACATGGGCCAATTCTTCTCATTTGTAACTTATGGGACACTCCTTTCTACAATCTTGCCTTGTTGAGATGTACCATCACTAGATCCCCAACTTGGAATTGGACATCCCTTTTCCTCTCATCCACCTTGCTCTTTAGCTTCTCTGCATTTTCAGTCAATGTCTTTCTGACTGTCTCATGCACTTCTTGCATATAATGTGAAAAATATTCTACATAGCCCCTACCCTTGGCTCCATCTTTCTGATATATGAGCTCAAATATGTCTCTAGGGTGTAGGCCATAAACTATTTCAAAAGGACTCTTAACAGTAGTCATATTCACATTGTCATTGTAAGAATACTCTTCCTACCCAATGAGTTAGTCCCAAACTTGACCATACTCCTTGGTTAAACACCTTAGGAGGTTACCAAGACTGATATTAACTACTTTAGTTTGACCATCAGTTTGAGTATGGTATGCAGAACCAAAAGATAATTTGGTTCCTAAATTTTTCCATAGGGTCTTCCAAAAGTGACTCATGAACTTGGTACCTCTATCTGACACTATGCTCAATGGTAACCCATGTATTCTAACTACCTCCTTGAAGAATAGGTGAGCTATCTGACTGGAATCATGGACTATCTTGTAGGGTACAAAGTGTGTCATCTTATTGAGTCTATGCACAATAACATAAATGTTATCCATCTCCTGTTTGGTCTTTGGCAAACCAAATACAAAATCCATGCTCAAAAATTCCCATAGTCTACTTGTGATGGGAAGAGGTTAGTAAAGGCCTGCATTGGAGGATGTAACTTTTAATTTCTGACATATAACACAACTTTCTACATACTTCCTAATGTCCACATTCATCTTACGCAAAAATTAAAACCTTTGAACTAACTCTTGGGTCTTATTTACACAAAAATACCCACTACGTGCACCATTGTGCTTCTCTTGTATCAAATTTTCCCTAATAGACCCTCTAGGAACACACAACTGACTTCCTTTAAACAAAAGATCACCCTGCCAAGTATATTAAGAGAATTCACTATGAAAATGATTCTTGTATTCTTGAGATACATTGTAGATTTCTGCAAAGTCTCCATCTTCTGCATATAGGTCTTTGCAGTTCTCAATACCCATGTTCTATAGATGTATCTCTTGTACTTTTAGGGATCTTCTACTTAAGGCATCTGCTACCTTATTCTACGATCCCTTATTGTTCTTAATGTTGAAGGTATAGGCCTGCAAGTATTCTAACAACTTCATATGTTTATGACTGAGCTTATCTTGTGAATTCAAGAAACTCAATGCTTGATTGTCTAAAAAGACTACAAACTCCTTTGGAAGAAAGTAGTTCCTCCACTTCCTTAGTGCTTGGACTAGAGCATACATCTCTAGGTCATAAGAAGAGTACTATGATCTCATTTTTATGTTGCACCAATGCATGCAACAATGATGAATTTTTATTCCTTTCGAAGTTGAGGAGGGATATGAATGCTAATTGGTGTAGTGCACCTCCTGAAGTTCCTATTTTTATTCTTAAGAGTTTTTAATAAGTTGAATCCTTTGGATCACCCTAGTGTGTGCATGTGTGGGTCTATTATGTAAGGTGAAGGACCCTAAGGTAAGTTATAAACCTATGGGTTCCTGAAACCATGTTAGACCATGCTAGTCTCTTTTGGTGATTTTGTGTTTAGTTAGGATTATTTTATGTTTTGAGACCTTAGGATAGGCCCTTGTCATGGTTTGGACCTCTCCCACACCCTTGGAGGTTGGTAATGTTGGCACTTTACTCAAAATAGAACCTTTGTCAAATGTTGCCAAAAAGTTGTCTTTTTGCAAAATGTTGCTTGAAGAATGACAACTCAAATGTAACTGGCCACACCAACTTCTTGGAGAATATTTAATTCCAAGATGATGGTATTAGATGTTCTTATGCCTTATATGAAGATGAGAGTTTACTGTGTACAAAGCTTGATGTTTAAACAAGGAAATAGAAGAGTTTTCTGAGTTATTTGGACATTGTACGACCTGGTACCGATTTATTTTGTGTATCTAGTTGAAGAAATTTGTGATGCTTTGAGTTACTTCAAAATTCTATATGGTTTGATTTTTTTTTGTAAATTTTTATAGGAGTTAGAGATTTTACTTGCTCACTATCTAAGAATCCAAAGTTTACTAGGTTTTCTCCAAAGATATGATCCTAACTTGGGATTTAACAAGTGGATCTATTTGGCCACTTGGGAAATATAAGTTAGGATCATGCTCTTTAAGATTCCTAAAGCTCATAAGCTCAGTTTTATTTCTATGATGTTTGAGACAAAGCCCTAGGCTGATTAACTCTATGTAATTAGCCAGGTTCTTTAGTACAGTCACGTGCATGTGAACTATATGATTTGGGCAATCAAAGAAATGGTGGTTTTAGAAAATTTAGGGTAGGGGAAGCTATCTAAGCCCTTGTGTTCATTCTGTGAACCCACCTTAGACCACTTTCTTAGTAATCCAAGCCTAACCTAGCTAATTAGGTCTATGAGCTTTGAAAAAGTTTAGTAGTGCAGGAGTGGAGTAGAGTGCTAAGGCTTTGGGATGTTTAAAAAGCCTATAAAGGGTATCTAGAAACCTAATAAGATTAGTTAGATCTTCCTATGTTTGAAAGTTATGTTTTGAAAAAATCTCTAGATAGGGCTACAAAGAATTCTAGGCCATTTAGTGTTTGACCACCCTTGGGTCTGTAGGATTGAATCTATTGGTGGATTATCTACCCTTGGGGTCTAAGAAAAGTCCTCCATCATGTAGGTTTGTTGGTCAAATCCTCTAGTGAAATTTATACTCTTTGACTTGGGTTAGGGAAAGTGTCCCTAAATGAGATATTGTAGAGATTGGTGTCTTATATTGGAGAGATAAGTTGTGATAAAAGGAGTGATTTGGCCTCTTGGAAAAGTTGATAGACACTCTGGGAAGACATATGTGGAGTTGGGGTGTTTGAATTAGAATATTGAAGTCGTAACAAGGAGTTGGAGCCCATCTAGGTCTTCTTGCAGTGCATTTTGCACCAGGTGGTATTAAAGCCTGCTAAGACCTTGGAAGAAGTGAAGAATGGGTGAGAGAATAGAAAAATCTCAAGGAGAGGATGTTCCTACTAGAATAACCAATGTGGAAGTGGCTAAAATTTTCAAAGAACAAGTGAGAAGAACAAGATGATGTAGGAGGAGATAAAGAAGTTGAACGACCTCCAAATAGAGAAGGAGGAGGGAGAATATTTTGAAGAAGAAGAAGAATAAGAAGAAGAAGAAGAAGAAGAAGAAGAAGAAGAAGAAGAAGAAGAAGAAGAAGAAGAAGAAGAAGAAGAGACAGAGCGTGATGAAACAAAGAACATACCTATAGAGCAAGCCAAATTTCTTGAATATCTTAAGAGAGTTGGAAGGAGAGATCATAAATAATACATCCCCATGTTTTGTGGGAAAATGGACCTTGAAAAATGCATGGATTGGATAGAAGATTTGGAAAATTACTTTGAATGTGACAATGTCTTTGAAAATCAAGTCAAAGTTGCAAAATCCAAAATAAAAGGCCCTGCCTTAAGTTGGTGGAATTTTCTACAGAATGAAAGGATAGAGGAAGAAAAGAACCCTATGTCAACATCGAAAAGGATGTTTATAGAAGTCAAGAAGAAGTTTGTGCCAAAGGACTATGAGATCACCCTACATAAAAAGCTGCAAAACCTGAGGCAAAAGGACCTTGATGTGAGTGGGTACATTAAATATTTTCATAGAATGACCTTGAAGGCCAAGGTTCTGGAGAGTGAGAAACACAAGCTTGCAAGGTACCTAAATGGAATGAAATATTGAATTCAAGATGAAATGATTTTATTCAACCCTGAATCATTACATAAGTGTTTTCAAATGGCACTGAAAATTGAATAAAACTAGAAGAGAAGAGGAGAACAAAATAGAAGAGGTAGAGGGAGAAATTTTAGAGGCAAAGGTCCATTTCAAAGAAGTCAAGGAGAGTTTAGTAACCATGAGTCAGAAGGAGAATACAATATTAGAGGCAGCTTCAGTGGCAGGAGATTAAATAATAGAGGGTGATTTGGTGAAAGAGGACACAGTGTATTCACTGGGAAGTGCTTTGCTTGAAATCAAATTGGACACTAGTCCTTCAGATGACCTAAGAAGAATGGCACAAATAGGCAAGGAGGGGATATAAGAGTACAACTCACAGAAAGAAGATGATAGTCAAAGTGTATCCCCCTATCATTCTACAACTTTAAGACCTACAAACCGAAAACAAGGTGAATGCCTCATGACGCAAAGGACACTCCTAAGAGTACCTACTACTGTAGAACCACCTCAAAGGAAATCATTGTCCAGAACAAGTTGCAAGGTGAATAACAAGGTATGAAAAGTTATAGTTGATTCTAGATCCAATGATATTATTGCATCTGGGGAGTTATTCACTAAGTTAAAGCTATATGTAATCCCTCATATTTTCTCTTATAAAGCTTCTTGGTTGACAAAAGAGAACCAAACTATCATCAATGAACAAGTTTGGGTAGATTTCAAGATAGGGGAGTATATAGACAAAGTTCTATGTGATATCACAGAGATGGATGCATGTCATTTGTTATTAGGTAGACCTTGGAAATTTGATATAGATGGTAAGTATGATGGAAAGTCTAATTTCTATACTATAGTTAAGGATGGTGTTGAGTATGTGATGAATCCACTCCCTAACTGTGAGAAAAAAAAAAATGTTACTAGCAGTGTATTTCATGTAGGAGAGAAATAGTTCACGAAGCTACTAAAATAAAGGGATACACGTTTTTATGCATTATTAGTGAGGCCAAAAAAGATACCAATGAAAGAACCAAAGAACAAGGCCCATACTAGGGATGTATGCCACAAAGAGGTAAAAGCATGATTAGACCAGCATAAGGGTATCATAGCTGAGAGTACACTAGAATCTTTCCCACCTAAAAGAGAAGTGAGTCACGATATAGACTTCATACTAGGGGACAGTCTTCCAAACAAAGCAACATACAAGATGACCTTGAACAAAACCAAGAGATAGCAAGGTAGATTGAAGAATTGTTGTCAAAAGGTATCATTGGGAAAAGTGTGAGTCCTTGTGCTATCCCTGAAGTCCTAGCACCCAAGAAAGAAGGCACATGGAGACTATGTATAGATTATAGGGTGATCAATAGGATAACCATCAGATATAGGTTTCCTATGCCTAGAATAGAGGATTCAATGGACTGTTTAGGGGGTAAAAGCTATTACTCCAAGATAGATCTCAAGAGTGGTTACCATTAGATAAGAATCAGAGGTGGAGATGAATGGAAGACAACTGTCAAGACCATAGAAGGCCTCTATAAATGGCTTGTAGTGCCTTTTGGTCTCTCAAATGCTCCAAGAACTTTTATGAGACCAATGAATAAAGTCTTGAATCCTTTTCTTAATAAATTTATTGTTGTATACCTTGATGATATTTTGATCTTCAGCAGGAGCAGAGAAGAGCACCTCAAGAATTTGGACATGTTAAAGAGAAAAATCCATGAGGAACAGTTGAAGATAAATATAGAGAAGTGTGTATTACTTCAAGAACTTGTGTTCTTAGGTTTTGTGATCTCCAAGAATAGTCTAAAGATGTACCTTTCCAAAGTTGAAGCCATCCTCAATTGGCCACCTCCTACTACTCCTTTAGAGGTAACGATTTTCCATGGTTTAAGTAGATTTTATAGGAAATTCATTAGAAAGTTTAGTGGCATATGTGCTCCCATTATCAACAACATTAAAGGTGGAAGAAAATGAATATTTTCATGGACTAATTAAGATAAAAATTCCTTTGAGTTGTTGAAGAAAATGATTGCAGAGAAACCTATCTTATTCCTACCATATTTTCACAAGGTATTTACAATGGAATGTGATGCAAGAAATAAATCCATTGGGGGAGTCTTGATCCAAGAAGGAAGGCAAGTTTCCTTTTTCAGTGAGAAGCTCAATGAAGCTAAAGAAAAATACTCTACTTATGATCTTGAAATGTATGCAATGGGTCAGTCACTTAGGAAATGGAGGCATTATTTGTTTCCCAAGGAATTTGTAGTCTTTATTGATAATCATAAACTTAGTTTTGTAAATAGACAGGAGAAACCTAATCACATACATTTGAAATAGATGGAGTTCTTACAGTCATATACATTTTTTTTATCAAGCATAAGAAAGGGATTGTTAAAAAAGTTGTTGATGCTCTTAGTAGGAGAAACCTAACCACCCAAACCATTCAGTTGGAGAGTGTTGGAGTTCATACAATGAAGGATATGTATGTTATGGATGAAGTTTTCAAAGAGGCTTACCAAATTTTCATTGAGATGACAGACAAATACCACACTAATTTCTCAGTTTATTGTGCAAGATGGTCTTCTTTCCAAGGGTAGTTCATAGTGTGTCCCAAAAGGACCCACGAGGGAGAACATTATCAAACAAAATCATTGTGGAATCCTAGCTGGTCACTTTGGCGTGGATAAAACATTGGAGCTAGTAAGAAGGTTCTACCACTGGCCCAAATTGTAGACAAAGTTAGGAGTTTTGTGGAAATTTTTTTAGTTTGACAACAAGCCAAAGGACACACCTCCAATGCAGGGTTGTACACTCCTTTTCCCATCCCTTCAAAACCTTGGTATTCAGTAAGTATGGACTTTGTCCTAGTTCTTCCAAAGACCAATTCTAGATTTGATAGCATTTATGTTGTAGTTGACAGATTTTCAAAGATGGCACACTTTATCCCTTGTAGAACAACTCATGATACATCTCACATATCAGGATTATTATTTAGAGAATTTGTAAGAAATCATGGACTACCACTGTCAATCATATTAGATAGGGATCCAAAGTTTCTAGGAAATTTTGGAGAATACTATGGATAAATGTAGGAATAAATGTGTCTCTATCATCTGCATATCACCCACAGTCTGATGGGAAGACAAAAGTCATAAATAGGTCCCTTGGAAACCTTTTAAGATGCCTCACCCAAGAACATGGAGCTAGTTGGGATACTATCATAGCATAAGTAGAATTCTCATTCAATGATTTAGTCAATAGGATTACTGGTTTAACTCTATTTCAGATTGTATATGGTACTCACCCTACAAGGGTATTGGAACTCAGAGATATCAAAGACATAGATAAAAGAAGTGCACTAGTAGAAGACTTTGCTAAAGTGATGAAGAATATCCATGAACAAGTGCATACCAAACTATAGTAAACCACTAAGAAGTACAAAGAATAGGTTGACAAAAAGAGGAGAGACTTATTGTTCAATGTGGGAGATTTGGTAATGATTCACCTAAGGAAGGAGACACTACCCAAGGAAAAATACCAAATCTTATGATGAAAAATCTTGGCCCTTTTAATATTATGAAGAAATGTGGCAACAATGCCTATAAGACTGATCTACCTTCTCACATGGGTTTATCCCCTATTTTTAATGTTGCAGATATCTATGCTTATAAAGGTGTTGTTAGTAGTGATGATCTTGTAGGTACTCCAGAGCCTCCTATACTCCAACCACTCAAGGACATGCCCCAAGCAACTCCTCCTGAGATTGAAAGCATCCTAGATAAGAGAGTGAAAAAGAAAACTAGAAGAGGAACTTACTATGAGTACTTAGTCAAATGGAAAAACCAACCCCTTGAAGATGCTACCTAGATGACCCCTAAAGACATTCTGAAAATAGGCTATCTACTTGAAGACCTCCCAAATCAAGAGACTTGAGTTACTTTTGCCATGGGGAGTATGGCATAGGGAACCTCCTAAAGTTCCTATTTTTATGCTTAAGAGTTTGTAATAAGGTGAATCCTTTGGATCACCGTAGTGTGTGTATGTGTTGGTGTATTGTGTAAGGTGAAGGACCCTAAGGTAATTTATAAACCTATGGTTTCCTAAAACCATGTTAGACCATGTTAGTCTCTTTTGTTGATTTTTGTGTTTAGTTAGAAGTTTATGTTTTGAGACCTTAGGATAGGATCTTGGCATGTTTTGGACCTCTCCCACACCCATGGAGGTTGATAATGTTGGCACTTTACTCAAAATAGAAACTTTGTCAAATGTTACCAAAAAGTCATCTTTTTGAAAAATATTGCATGAGCAAGTTTTGCAAAATGTTGCTCGAAGAATGACAACTCAAATGTAACCAGGCACACAAACTTCTTGGAGCATCTGTAATGCCAAGATGATGGTATTAGATGTTTTTATGCCTTCTAGGAAGATTAGAGTTTACTATTGTAGACATTCAAAATCTTAATATTATTATTAATATTATTTTCCCTCCTATTCTTCTAACTATTTAATTTAAATCGATTAAATAGTTTCATTTACCAATTCTAATGTATTTTATTTAAATACA